>PVIC010043926.1:0-15173 GCA_004025085.1 Thryonomys swinderianus
GTGGGCAGAACTTGCAATGCTGTTGTGGATTGCTAAAAACCACCATCCCACTTCCTCTCATAGGGCCTCTTCCCCAGGTCAAGAAGGGGGAACGGCCACAGGGAGAGACCCGTGTGCCGCCACAGCCCGTCCCCTACGGTGCGCCTTCTCACGGGCAAAAAATCGGCAACTAACATCTCTGATCCTGTTTCAAAGTCAGAAAGGGGCAAAGGCTGAGGAGTTGCTAAAGTAATTTCACAAGCAAGTTGATCAAAGAGAGGGTCTCTGAACACATTGCAGGAAAGGGAGAGCTCGCCAGCCTATGGACAGACGAGGATCCGGCACCCCGCCCCAAACAGCGTCTCTTTTCATCCCTTTTTATTGTCTGATGGCATCTAAAACCCACATTCTCCATCATCTGGCATTCAAATAGCTAAGCAGGCTCTGCTCTCAGCTCAGAGACGCTGGGGTTAGCGCTCCACCCTCCTGTCAGGAAGAGAGGGAGTCTGCTTCAGGGACCAAAGCAGAACTTTTCATCTCATCTTTTAAGACCCCCGAGACAGAGTCCTCCACAGCGCCCAGACACGGGGTCCCCGGCATGAAAGAGCCGCAGAAATCAAACGCATATCCATCACAGGCGAACAGCAGGGAGGGGGGCAGAGGTGAGAGATTCTGGAGGGTGAATGCACACCTTTGTGCTTCTGCCTTCTTAAAATTCAATCTCTCACCTGCCATCCTGGAGAGTTGCCTATTTACATAACGAGCTGCCTAAAATGGAATATTGGATAATGGTACGCGGCGGCTGCCTCTGTGTGAGCCTGTCCCCGGGATCTGAGCGCGATCCAGAGCCCTCCGACAGCACGGAGCGTGCATGCTGGCCCGGAGCCATGCCTGTTCGTGGTGTCATCTGTCAGCCCTCCAGAGCCGAGCAGATGTCAGGCCCGACGCCCGGGTGGGAGACAGGCAAGCGGGGCTGTCAGCGCAGGACGGACCGTCTCCTCCCGCGCTCCACGGTGGAGCCTTGTTCTGCCCAAGGCCCCGCATCGCAGACGACCCACAGGAGGCCTGCAGAGCAGGGGGCCGCAGGTCTGTGAGGCCCACCCTGTAGCCAGGAGGTGATCTGTCCACTCTGATGCGTCCTGGGCGCCATGCCAGCCTTACACCCCCTGCTAGTCCTTTCCGCAGCACAAATGTCTCCTATCAAACCGGAATCACACTGCTCACTTAGCGGAGGGGCATAAATAAGTGATGAGGGGGTGTTCCAATGGTGAGCACTGGGCATCGCCCCTCAGCAGGCCAGAAGTATCAGAGAAGCCAACTGCGTGTGTTTTTTCATTTATTTTTCAGCGTTCCGGTTCCTGTAGTCAGTTTAGAGAAAATCCCTAACCTAGTGAAGGCAGACGGTGCCAATGTCAAAATGAACTCCACAACCACTACTGCGCTCACCTCCTCCTCCTCCACATCCTGCACCACCGCCACCACCAGCTCCACCCCACCTTTAATTAAACCGGTCCTGATGTCCAAGTCAGTGCCGCCTTCGCCGGAGAAGATCCTAAATGGCAAAGGAATTCTGTCGGCCACCATAGACAAGAAGCATCAAAATGGCACCAAAAACAGCAACAAGCCTTACCGGAGACTTTCAGGTATGTGTCGCTGTCATTAGAGTCTGGCTCACAGTAAGACTAAAGCTGAGTCCAATCTGTAAGCAAGGGGTGACCTGTTCTTAGAATTAAGCAGCTCTGTTTGGCTGTAAGAGGGATGCAGAGTCTTGCCTGCAAGTGGGCCACCACCCAGCAGCTCGGGGACAACTGTGTCTCTAGTCCCCAGAGCTCGTGAGCAGGTGGCCCCATGAGGCCACATCATGAGGACAGGAGACCCCGGGTGCGTCACAGCTGTGGAGGTGGACAGGCCACAGCACCGTCTTCTGGTGGCTCGGGGGATGCTGGGACAGCCCTACCAGCACATGCTGCCCAGACACGATCTGTGTCCCTGGTCCTTTGGGTTTCCAGCACCTCCGCAGATGGCATCCTGTTGCTACTTCCTCATGATGAGGTTGGAATTCCCAACCGGGAAGGCCGGGTCAGTGCGGCCGCTGGGGAGCCCGCTCCTGGGCTGTCTCAACAGCCACTTGGCCACATTTTGAGGTGACAGCTGCCTTGCTAGAGGCCCCAGGTGGGTGATGTTTGCTTTGGATCTGTCGTAGAACTAGACCTGGCAGCTGCACGCTCCAAACGAGTAGGAAAAGCTATGAACTTCCCGGCTTCTCCACTCAAACTGTGGCCAGAGCTAATGGTGGCCAGAAAAGTTAAAATACAGAGAAAGCCACCCCCTGACAGAGAGGCTGTCTTCTGCCATGGGCTCGTGTTTTTAGGTACCGAAGGAAGTGTAGGTAGTTTTTAGTTTCTACACTATGTTTACCTGTGTTTCTGGTTTTACTAGTTTACATCCCGTAATCCTTGAAAAAATGATGCCTTAAAAGTAGCTCAGGGCCAAAGCATCCAATGAAAGAGGTGCCGGGCACAGCACTTCCCTCCTCTGGACCCTTCACCCGCTCTGAGCTCGGAGGGCTGAGCCCCAGCTCCCAGCTCTCTCCCCAAGTGGAAAATGCAGTCTCATTCTGCAGATGTGGGAGGTAACATCCCTGGAGGAAAAAAAAAAAATAGCCTGGATGCAGTGTCCAGAGGCTGCAGGTTCCTGTCGCAGCAGAAGTCCGACCCTGGCTCCCAGCCTGTGCCCCAGCCTGAAGCTGTCTGGGGCTGGGGTGGGTTGTAGCTCTTTCCATTCTGTTGGTTGTCTTGTCTCACTGGATCTTCTGCTTGTTTCTCCCTCGCTTTCACATTTGGCAACCAGTTCCTGGCCGCAGCCAGTAACCCTCTGCACCCCGGCCGGCATGAGGTGCCCGTGGGGGTCTGGGCCCACAGCTGACTTGCACAGGCTGGAGGGAAAGCCCCCCTAGCAGGGAGTCTAGGCCTGGCACATGGGCACTCGGGGCCTACTGGGCACAGGGCTCCAAGGAGACAGCAGCTCAGCTCCCAGCCTCACTGCTTTCTTTTTTCAGAGAGAGGGAGGGAGGGAGGGAGGGAGGGTGGGAGGGAAGGAAGGAGGGAATGAAGGTAGGAAAGAAGGAGGGAGGAAGGGAGGGAAGGAAGGAAGGGAATGAAGGAAGGAAGGAAGGAGGGAGGGAGGGAAGGAAGGACTGAAGGAAGGAAGGAGGGAATAAAGGAAGGAGGGAGGGAGGGAGGGTTGGGGAGGGAGGGAAGGAAGGAAGGAAGGAGGGAAAGGAAGTGGGAAGCATTTTGATAGCCCTGCTCCGCACCTCAGGGTAGCTTTTGCAGATGCCATCCTGGCCTGGTGCTACCTCCTAGCCCAGCCCTCCCTGGAACCATAACACTTGCACCGTGTGCACTTGCAGTGGCATCTCTTGAGTTCACATCCCAGGTAGCCCCTCTGCCAGGAGCCCTGCCGTGCTGTGGGGGCCCTGCTCAGTGGGACAGCGAAGCTACCCCAAAACCTAAAGGGACCTTCCAGGATTGCCTTGTATCCTGGCATTTTCTAGGCATGGTGAGCCCTTTGGGTCATTTCGAGGGGGTGAAGGATCAGCAGTGGGCACAGAAAGAGCAGGTTCCTTAGATGTGATCTCCACGTGGGCCTTCAACAGGAGACGGATCCACACAGCACCTTCCTCCGCAGGGACAGTGGGTCCCGCCTCAGTCCCGATGGTGCTTTAGGGCCAGGGCTGGGGCAGAGCACAGGGCTAGCCATGCAGACTTCCCGGCCCCTGCCTGGTACAGTGCTGGCATGTTCTTGAACCAGGTACCCATCCTGCAGGACTGAGAAGCCTTTGCCGAGGGCTGCATCAAACCCAAGAGACTGGAATGGCCATGGGGGGTCTTGGAACAGCCTGGGGAGAAGGGCCTTCAGCCTCGGATGGCTGTCATTGGTTTGCAGCCACTGTGCCCAAAGTACTAAGAACAGTGGGACCATTTCAAGGAAGCCCAAGTGTCGCCAGCAGCATGGCACCCTTCCTTCTGGGTGCCCGCTCCTGCCCTGTCCCCACACCCAATGCTGAACTTACAAACTCTGGGTTCAGGGAGCCCATTCTCCCCCACCCCCACCCCCAAGCCATTCTTGAAGCATTTTAGCAGCTGGTTGGAAAAAAAAGATTGCCTGACAATGTCTCACTTGTTGGTGCAAATGTTCATTTTTTTAATGTAGTCTTAATGCCAAATCCTATTTAGTCTCCTTTTTTCTTATATTTTTTGTTTGTTTCTTAAACCAGAGAGAGAATTTGACCCAAATAAACACTGTGGAGTATTGGATCCCGAGACAAAGAAACCTTGCACAAGATCCCTCACCTGCAAGGTATTTCTCTTTCCATAAAAAATACTTCCTGCTCTCACTGGGGCCTTTGTCGACGTGTTTGCATGCCACTCTCTGCACACGGCAGGGTGTGGAACCTCGACATGACCTCCAGCTGTTCTTTGTAAGGGAAATGCTTTCTTCTGGTCCATGGTAGCAGAGTGCCTGCCTCAAGCTGGCTGGCTTTTTAAGGAGAGAAAAAAAAAAAAAACCTAGGCTTCCCCTGTTACTTGGGAGGCCAGACAGTAAATTGTATTTATAGGCACTCACAGGCGGTTCTAAAGCCTGCTACGTTTTAATGTATGCAGGAGCGGCGGTGGCGGTGGTGGTGGCGGCGGCGGCGGCGGCGGCGGCGCCCTGAAAGGCAGCCCTGGAGGGGAGGATGCAAAACCGCACCCCTGATCCAGCCATGCACGGGTGGCCAGGGCGCCCAGGCCCCACGGCAGCTGCCAGCTGGTAGCCCCGAGCCCCCCGTCTCCTCCCGAGCTGCTGGTGCTCCTGGGGACCGAGGCCGTGGTCCTGTCTGCCTGGTGCCTGTGTCTGGGCCGACTCCACCTCCCACCTGCACCTGGATTGACTCTCCCGCTCCCCTCGCGGCTGCCTCTCACCAGAGAGGTTTTTGTGGGTTTGCGCTGAAGCTTGGGCATCTCAGGCGACTTTTTTGGAGGAAGCTTTGGCTTCTTCACAGCAGGAATGTAGGGCCTGGTTGCGTTGTGTGGTCTCTGCCTCTTCCCAGCCACAGAACCGGAGCTGTTGCCTTGAAGTTGACTTTTCAAGCACCTCTAAATTCCTATGGTTGCTATTTCTGAAATGCAGGGACTGGGGAAGCAGGTTTATGTGCTGATCAAAGAGGCTGTGCTTCTCATCTGTCTTCTCTTTAGACACACTCACTAAGCCATCGGAGGGCAGTCCCAGGCCGGAGAAAGCAATTCGACCTCCTCCTGGCAGAACACAAAGCCAAGTCCAGAGAGAAAGAAGTCAAAGAGCATCTCCTGACTTCCACAAGGGAGATACTTCCAAGCCAACCCGGGCCAGTGCAGGACTCGCTGCCAGGATCTTCAGGGAGCTCGGGGCCAGAACTGAAAGTCACATCCCCTGCAAAATCCAGGCCAACTAACTCTGTAGTGCCCAGGTAAGCCCTGCATTGGCCATCAAAGTCCTGAGCCCTTGGCCGAGGACTTTATTTTGCTTGTTGCGGGGGGTGTGGTCTGATCGTGCTTTCAATGGAAAGCCTAAGAGCACTACCACGCGTGGCACTGGTGAAGTTTAAATGAGATTTTGTGTGTGTGAGGGACGTGGCCTGGTGGCTGCCACTGCATGTCCAACAGAGTTTACTGCAATCATCATCTGCGTCCTCGTCATCAGCCTTCCTAGCAGGCCTGTTCTCAGACCGAGTGCTTTTAAGGCACAAGCGCTGGAAGTAAAAAGCCTGCAAGGGTGACCCATCGGCCACCAGACAACTTCCCAGATGCCTGGGTTTTTGCACTAGTTGAAGAGTCGTGGAGCATGTTGGGGTAGCCTGGGTAGACGAGTATTCCGCATGCTTTGAGAGCTGACTGGACCGTGCCAGCCTGTCCGCCGCGGTATTTTGTGATTAATCTTCCAAAACTGTCCTATAAGCAGGACGAGATGAAGTTGGCATAGTTGGGTCTTTGTGTTCTTTACATTTCTCTCCATGCCAAGAAAGCTGCTTTTTGGAGCCACCTGTTTGGGGTTTTAATTGGTTGTCGCAAACAGAAAGGAAAGAACAGAAAACAGAGTTAAAATCCACTTGAATTAAGAATAATTTAAAATCTACATGTCTTTTCTTGGGCAGTGGACCCATTTCCAGGTAACAGGACAAGGAACTATATTCATTCCGTGATATTTGTTGAGTACTTACTCTTTAAGCACATGAGGTGCTTTCCGGCAGGGGGGAGACAGCAATGACACTAGACCCTGTTCTAGGATTTTTAAAAATTAGATAAGGTGCAAGTGTCCATGTTTTGCTCAAAAAGAAAATAATACTCCATGAGAAGTACAGATATGAGCATTATCTGTTAAGATTTTCTTATGCACATACTGTTCTCTACAGGTAATTGTCCAATAGGTAAAAAGCCTTTGAGAGAACATTGCTTGTGAAGAAAAGCAGGAAGTTGCGTTTTAAAGTAAAAATAAATGTTTGATGGCAGCTGTTCCTGGCCGGCCAGCTCCTTACCCTTGTGCACACTGCATTTGGGTCCAAGCCTCCCAGGCTCTGGCTGCACAGTCCCTCTGTGGAGGCGGCTGAGCCCATAATCCACTCAGAGGATGGATGCAGCCAGGGAGATGTCCCCTGTCCCCTGTCCCCTGTCCCCTGTCCCTCGCTGCCTTTCCATCATCACAGCCCACGCATAATTGCCGTCCTTTACTTTGCAACATTGTCAAAATGCAGTGTAGATTAAGGGTGTCCCCTGTGGTGTAGGACTGAAGCATCACTCTTCTCCTAACTTCTGGAGGCCCCAGGTCTACCTGTAGTAGCCCCCCATCATCTAGCACCCGCAAGGGAACCCTGAAATGCAACACATACCAAGCTCTGTAGATGCTGTTTTTTCCACACATACATCCTCAGAATAAAATTCATAAATTAGGTATGGTAGCTAGTAGTAAAACTGAATAAAGTAGAACAGTTGTAATGATATACTGTAATACAATTGCCACCATCGCCACTCTTGGGCTCTGGGCCATGGTTAAATAAAATAAAGGGTATTTGAACACAGACACTTTAATACTGTGATAGTTGATCTAGTAACCAAACTGACTGCTAACTGACTAACAGGGGTGTAGCATTTGCCTGTGGATAGACCTGACAAAGGGATGTTTTGTGTCCCAAGTGGGACAGAGTAGGATAGTGCTAGATTTCATCACACTCCCCAGAACTGTGAGTTTTATAAACTGTTCACTTTGGAATTTTCCATTTAGCATTCTTGGACCTTGGTTGACCATAGGTAACTGAAATAGCCAGGTGAAGCCCTAAATAAGAGAAAGCTACGAATAGTAATTTTTCAAATTCTTTGTAGCTATGGAACATTTTCATTGCAGCACAACCTTCCATGGTTCCCAGTGTCAAAACAGACTTGCTTCGCCAGGCGTGGTGGCTCACGCCTGTCATCCCAGCACTCGGGAGGCAGAGACAGGAAGATTGCTGAGTTCCAGGCTTGCCTGGGCTACATAGTGAGCTCAGAGCCAGCCTGGACTACAAAGAGAGACCCTGTCTCAAAAAAACAAAACAAAAAAAACAGACTTGCTTCTGCCTGAAACTTGCCTAGCTCTTCTCCTGGCACATTCTCCCCAAATTCTTGAAGGGATCCTCTCAAATTTGCCAAAGATTCAGGGAACCTGATTTGAAAACCCTTTTTGATGAAACATTTTCCCCTGGATTTTTGGCTGATGGCACTTTTCACTCCACCAGTGGTGCCCAGGTTAACAGAGCTCCTGGGGGCCAAGGTTTCAGCTTATTGGTTCCAGGACCTGCCTCACAAGTGCAAGATCACGAGTTTGATCCCCAGTACCAAAACAAAACAAAACAAAAAAGAGAACTAAGAGAGAAGCTGTTCAAGAGTAAAACAGAGAGTGGACTTTTCTTTGTTCTGCGCCTTTTCACACTTAGTGTAGTTAGGATGAGATCCAGCACAATCAGAGACTGAAAATGCACAGTCAGGACATAGTATTATAATCACATGAAACATACAAAAATATGTACTAACTGTTAATGACACATCTTGTAGTTCAGCCTGGGGATGGGCTCAGGCATTGAGTGCTTACCTGAAAGTATGCAAAGCCCTGGGTTTGATCCCATCACCACCAAAAACAAAATTATTTCATTATCTATAATTGGCAAAAGGAAAGATAACTATCACACTTGAGAGGTATAATTATAATCCTTTCCTATATAGCAAACGCCAACATCTGTGAATTTATTTCTCATCTTTTTTTTTTTTTTTTTTTTGAGACAGGGTCTCACTTTGAAGTTCAGGCTGGCCCTGTGCTCACCTTGTAGCCCAGACAAACCTCAAACTCAACAGTTTTCCTGCCTCTGCCTCCCAAATGCTAGGATTACAGGTGTGAACCACCACACCCAGCATTATGGTGTGTGGTACTGATTGCTGGTGGGCGTGAATCACCACACCTGGAATTATTGTATGTGGTTTCCCGGGGATGGAATTTAGGACCTTGCTCTTGCTAGGCAGACGCTGGAATCACTGAGCTAAATCTCCGGCCCTCTCCCTTTCTTTTTGATAGCATTGAAAATATTGAGTTCTAATATCTTGAATTGTAACCCATTCTTGTCAGAGATTGCTAAAAAAAGGAACTTGGGTCTAGAATTAGGAAAGTGCAAGTTAGATAACAAGGGCTGGAACAGGATTTGAAGGGGAAATTTCGCCCCAATGCTGATTAGCTCAACAGGTTTGCTCTGATTCTCAGCCTCTCCAGCCTCTGCTTGCTCATCTGTAAAGTGAAGCTAGTAAGCACCAACCATGTAATCTGCACTTCAGGACTAATAGCTGTGGACTAGTGGAGTATTATTCCAAAGGACAGCAATAGGAAGGTTTTGTTTCTACTTGATTTTTTTTTTTTTTTGGTGATACTGTTGATAAAAATCTAAGAATTTCCCATTGAACTACATCCTCAGCCCCATTTTCATTTTTTACTTTGTGACTGGGTCTTGCTAAGTTGTCCAGGCTGGCTTTGAACTTGTGATCCTCCTGCCTCAGCCTCCCACGCAGCTGAGAGTACAGGCATATACCGCCATGCCAGTGCTACCTGATTTGTACATGCCTTCCTCCCAGGCCTCTGTCTCCAACCTCAAGGTCCCTGGATTGTCTCAATCCACTTGCCTAGCTGTGGTCACTACCTGGCCTCGATAGTGCATAAAGAAGAGAGGTGGATTGGCTCACCATTCTGGCCAGTGGATGGTCCATGCAGCATGGCACTGGCTCTGGCGAGGGCCCCTGAGCTACATGTGGCAGAGAAACAGAAGGGGAGACTGCCACTCAGAGAAGGAGCATGGTGCAAACCAGGAAGCAGGAAGCAAGGAGAGGAAAGGCTTGGGCCTTTATAACAACCTGCTCGCTAGAGGGAACTGGCACACTCCCGAGAGATCACTCGTGTCCCTCTGAGGGATGTGACCTAATTATGCCCCTAGACTCCACCCTTTAAAGGGAACATCACCAAACTGAGAGCGAAGCTTCCCGTATGTGAGCATCAGGGGGACGGCCCACATCTGGACCACAGCTCACCCTGGATGCCATTTCTTTTCCCCCGACTCTAAGGGGGCATGTTGCTTGCCCCACAGAGCCCAGAGGCTGCGGGGGGTTAATCCCAGCCAAACCCCCAGGACCCTACTGGAGAGGGAGAGGCAGAGGCAGTCAGCGGAGGAGCAGGACTCTGACAAGGCAGGTTGAAGCCCCAGGGAAGAAGGGGGGCTGGGGCTGGCACAGTCTGGGCTTGTTCCCCTGTGTCACAGGTGCTCACACGTGTGGTTGAAGGTATAGAATGGGCTGGGTGTGGTGGCGCACATCTATAATCCAACACTCTTGGAGGCTGAGGCTGGAGGATCTCATTTGTAAGCCTCACCCACGCAATTCAGCAATTTAGCAGGACCTTCTCTCAAAATAAAAGATTTTAAAAGGGCTGGAGATAGGAGGGGATGTGTGAAGGCCCTGGGTTCGATCCCCAGTACCATGAAAAATATATATATATAATGGCAAAATCTAATGAATCTTAGACTGGCAGGGCAGTGTGGAGAGAGGCAGAAGACCCTGGGACTTGGGGGATGAGCCTGGAGTGGATCTCAGTTCTCCAGGCCACGATGGTGTTCTTGCCTCGCCGCAGGGCCCTCTCCTGGACTACGCCTGAGCTTTCCCTACATCTGCTTCTCAACCAGGGGGCTTTGGAGTCAAGGAGACGGGCACAGAAAGCCTCACCGCTTATCGGCTTTCCTGCCGTGCCCCCACCTGAGAAGCACTGCACCTGCACCCCTCAAGGCGTGTGCTGTACCGGAGCCTGCGCACGGGGACCAGTCGGGACCGGTGCCTCCTGCCCTCCCTTGAAGCACTCAGACAGACAGGTGTTCCCTCCCTCAGCATGGCAGGGCAGGACAGCTTCCCCAAGTGTCCCCACGCAGGAACCCAGCTTTGTGTAGTTTGTCTTCAGGCCAGACAGGCAGGTGGCCAGGGGTCAGGCAGCGCAGTCAGAGCGGGGAGAGTGGGTGGCAACTCAACAGCCTGAGTGGCCTCCCCTGTCTCTGCCTGCCTGCCTGCCTGCCTGCCTGTCTGTCTGTCTGTCTCTCCTTCTCTCTCCCAGTTCTGCGCCGCAGCACAGATTGTGAGCTCACCTCCCCTTCCCAGGAATCTCTTCCCCTCCCGCCCTGCCCTCTTCTCTGACACTGACTGTTGAGTGTTCCGTCATCTGCGTTGTCCTGAATCACTTCCTAATCAGAGGAACACAGGCACGCAGCTAAGGCGTCCTGTAGCTCTGGAGGCCTGAGGAGGAAAAGCGGCTGCTCCTGCTCGCCCAGCGCGGCCCCCCTCCCCCGCTGTCTCCAGGCCCTCCCCTCTTGGTTCTGCCTGGGCTCCTGCAGCTCTGGGCGCTTCCTGGGAAGAGGTGCGTGGGCTTCAGGCTTCAGAACCCTCACAGTGTTTTCATTCTAACCTCAGTTTCAGTTAATGATCTCTCTGAGACACACTGGATTCCAGGTCATTTCCCTGCATTTCCAAGACACTTTTCCATGGACTTTTAGTATCACAGGCTTTCATCAGGAAGTCTAAAACGCTAAGATCATTCTGACCCACTTTCTGTCTCTCTTTCTTCCCTTTCTTTCTTTCTTTTTCTTTCTTTCTTCCCTTTGTTTCTTTCTTTCTTTCCTTCCTTCCTTCCTTTCTTCTTCTTTTTACAGGACTAGGGATTGAACTCAGGACCTTCACAGTGAGCTACATTTTTTTTATTTTGAGACAGGGTTTCACTAAATTGCTACGTTGCCAGGGCTGGGCACACACCTCCTGTTCTCCCACCTCGGCGCCTTGGAGCAAGAGGGTCCAGGCGTGACCACTGTGCCCAGCTGTGGATTCCTGTCTCGTCACACACAGCCTACCTAGGCCTTGCAGCCTTGGCTCTGTGGGACCACAGGGATGGCTCTTGCTGGGGTATCTTTTTCTTCGCTGGACAGGTTCTACCAAGTCTGTTTGTCCTGGAAACAGCCATCCCCTTTGACGGCTGCTGTTTTTTGCATCTTGGATACTTTCCCCCACTGTTATCTTTATTCTCTGAGTTGGATTTTGGAACTTTTCTTCCACTCTTTTAATTCTCTTAATCTCCTTCCTAAAAGATTTTTTACTTTACTTTCAAAGATGCATATTATAAATAATAACTTCATGATACTTTAAAGATTTTCCATATCATATCTAGCTCTTTTTTTTTTTTTTTTTTTTTGAGACAGGTCTCACTTTGTAGTTCAGGCTGGCCCTGAGCTCACTGTAGTCCAGGGAAGCCTCGAACTCCCAGCAATCTTCCTGCCTTTCCTTCCCGAGTGCTGTGATTACAGACGTTAGCCACCATGCCCAGCATTGTGGTGAGTGGTTATCAGTGCTGGGCTTTTAAGCATGAGTCACCACGCCTGGCACTGTGGTATGTGGTTGCCAGGGATCAATTTTGGGACTTTGCACTTGCCAGGCAGGTGCTGGAATCACTGAGCTAAATCCCCGGCCCCGTCAAATCTAGCTTTTCTGATCTGATCATTCCTTATGATATTTTACAAGATACCATCATTTCTTAGCAGCAATATAATTGCTTTTGTTGTTTTTAAGCAGACGATCCACCCCTGAACTCTACTGCCCAGGCCAGGAAAACCATTCTGGTATCTTTGCAGATTGATTTGTCAACTAAGAGTTCGTGTGGGCACCAGTCGGCCTTGGGTTTCTGTGGGAGGAGCCCAGCAAGGGGCTGGTGGACGAGGCAGCCCATCGCGCCTCCCCAGCCACCCGCCTCCTCACTCCTGCCCCGCAGTTCCCGGCTCTGCATCTAGAGTCCATCTGGCTCATTTTCTCTGGGAAGTAATCTTTGTCCCCTCCTTAGAAGGCAGATGAGGAGAAAGCCAGTATCCCGGGGGAGCAGTGGTGCTCTGGGGGGAGGGGAGGAGAAGTCAAGAGGACCTAGGTATGGATCCCCCTGAACCTTAAACCTCGGCAACAAAATCCAGTCCTCACCTCTTACGTGATTTTTTTTTTTTTTTTTTTGAGACAGGGTCTCACTTTGTAGTTCAGGCTGGCTCTGATCTCACTATGTAGCCTAGGCAAGCTTCAAACTCAGCAATCCTCCAGTCTCTGCCTCCCGAGTGCTGGGATTACAGGCGTGAGCCATCACACCCGGCACTGTAGTATGTGGTATTGATTGTTGGTGGGTATGAGTCTCCACACCCAGCATTGTATGTGGTCACCAGGGATCGAACTCAGGACCTTGCACTTGCAAGGCAGGTGCCAGAACCACTGAGCTAACCCTCCGGCCCTCTTATGTAACTTTTGCAGCAGTAGGTAGGTTCAGGTGCCCGGCTCCTCAGAAATGCCCTCACAGGTCATTAGTTCACACCCCTCCAGCCACAGTCTGTGTTCCAGAAATACGTTAAAACATCTTGCTCATGCTCCGATCAGTTAGGGTGCTTCCAGTGCAGGTAGCAGAAACGCGGCTACAGTCAGTTTAGATGAGAAGGAAACGTCTTATCACACAGAACGAGAAGCCCAGAGGTGAAGACGGGTTCACACCCAGCCCACCAGCTTCAGTCTTTGGCTTCCCTCCGAAGTCCTGGAGCAAGTTGGCTGTAGCGACCCCAGGCACCTCCAGACATGAGGTCCAGATGAGGTTGGGGCCATTTTTCCTCTTCCCACCGCTTCAATATTCCTTGTATTTTAGAGCAGTTGTGGGCTTACAGCGAAGCTGAGGCGAAGCTGCAGATTTCTCGTGGGCATCCTGCCTGCCCTGTGTGCACGGAATGCCCTCGACTATACCCCTCCTCCAGAGCCTTGTGACTCTTTCTAAAAGCCCCCACAAAAAAAAAAAAAGAAAGAAAGAATTTTCCTTTATTTCCTCATGCCTTTTTCTAAACTGATCATTATTAAGCAAGATTACAGGGGTTCCTGTTAATTTGGGGGTCAAGTGGGTATTGGGAGGACATTGTAATAGCTGTCACCATTTTCTGCTGACCTCTTTGTTGTTTGGTCCCTTTTTCAGTCCCTTTACTGTTCTTTTAATAGGATCTGGGGAGGTAAAAGGGATAGTATGTGTGCTCTCCCGCCCCCTTTTACAAGAGGTTCTTCAGGCTTCCAAGTTCCTGTAGCACCATTCACTAAAGCAAGATATGGAAACAACCTAAGTGTCTGCCAGTGACTGAGTACATAAAAATATTTTGGTATGTATTACCTGGTGGAATAGTATTAAGCCATTAAAAAGAAGGGAGTCTTGCCCTTTTCGACATCATGAGTGGACCTTGTGGGGAGTATCTAAGTAATATAAGTCAGAGGAGTATAAGCTTCCTCTTAGATGTGTACCCTAAAAAAAGTCAAATTCATAGAAACAGAGGGTAGAAATCTGGTTGCCAGAGGCAAAGGGATGGAGAAGGAGACACTGGCCAAAAACTCTCAGCTATAAGATGAACGTGTTCCAGAGATCTTATATATAGCACGGTGACATTATGCAGCATAATTTAAAAATATGGCCACGTTTCAAATTTTTTTGGCACAGTGAAAGACATTTCCATTAGTCCCCATCAAGACGCTGCCATTTACTTCAAACATACTTATACCATGGATCTTGCCACTTTCTGAAGCAGCTCTGGAAGTCCTCTTTCGTGAGTGTCATTAGTTGTGTCCTCATGGCTGCCTTGATGTCCTGGATCCATTCAAAACTTTTCCCTCTGGGGAAAGAGAAAGAGTCAGAGGTCATCCCCTGCCAAAGCCAGGGCATGCGGTGGATGAAGAACCATCGTGTTTTTGCAAGCCTCCCTTTCCGTTGGGTGGCACCAGGCCGCAGCGTTCCCTGTCTTCTTTGTCACACCTCCCAAGTGTAGTCACAAAAGAAGACTTCCTGAACTGCTTCCAAAAGTGCCTAGAGCCATGGGCCGAGTGTATTTGAAAAAAAGGAAGTAACTAAAGGAAGTGAGAGATATGTTAACTAACCTGATTATAGTCATTGTTTCATAAGATATATACCTTTACGTATTATATAAAATATAATACATACCTCAGTAACACTGGAAAAATAAAAGTGCATGAAAACACATGACTTCTTTAGTAATTTACATATATGTGTAAATTAACTGTCTTCTTTTTGTTTTTTAGCTTTTGTTATGGAAATTTCCCCATGTGCAGAAAAGTAAAGATAATAGTGTAATGAATACCAGCCTACCTAGTCTTAAATTATCATATGAATATTTTGGAACATACCACTTTTTCTGCATATTTTGATGATAATATTTTAAACTAAGTTGCAATTACCATGGCATTTCACTTCCAAAGGCTTCCAGAGCATCTTTAAAAAGTAAGGCTGGGGGGCCGGAGGGTTAGCTCAGTGGTTCCGGCGCCTGCCTCGCAAGCGCAAGGTCCTGAGTTTGATCCCCGGTAACCACATAGAATGCTGGGCGTGGAGACTCACGCCCACCAACAATCAACACCGCATACCACAATGCCGGACGTGGTGGCTCACGCCTGTAATCCCAGCACTCGGGAAGCAGAGACGGGAGGATTGCTGAGTTCGCGGTGGCTTGCCCGGGCACCATAGTGAGCTCAGGGCCAGCCTGAACTACAACGCGAGACCCTGTCTCAAAAAGC
>PVIC010043927.1:0-15236 GCA_004025085.1 Thryonomys swinderianus
CAAAGAGTACACAATTTTCCATACTTAAAAACTTCTTGAGAGCAATCACTGACTTCACTTATGCATATCAAATTGCTCAAGACCCTTAAAACAGAATTGTCAAAGTAATCTAAAGTTTTAAACCACCATTGTTTTTAAGTAACTGTGGAATTGAGAAGAAAATCACTAAGACAAATGCAAGTGTACATAAAGAATCTTTGTGTTGCTAGAAAATATATTCAGACAGAAGAACACAGGAAGTGGGGAAAAAAAGAACAGTGATGAATATTCCACTGTGTGTAGAACTTTGAGATGAAAAAGTGTAGTTTCTTCAGCATGAGTTTATTCTTTTCCACATGAAGAAAGAAAAATATTTCCTGGTTTGAAATTAAATTATAATTTTCATTTGTCAATAGGAAAAATAGATGTACTTTTTTGTGTGTATACATACATTTGACAAGAACAATATTTTTACAAAGACATCATATTCTTTTAAAAATGAAACATGAACATATTCAGTACAACTGAGGGCAAACATAGCTTTTACGTTCTGATTTTAAAATCCCCCACTTATTAAGGATTGTGTTTGATATCGAGAGGTTTTTACAGAAGTCGACATTGGAAGTCGACAGAAGGAACTGTGCTTCTTTGATACTGTGGTATTGATTCTAATGCTGGTCAAAATACACACAATATAGAGTTTATTCATTATGGAATGAAAATACTCGATCTCAAATTTTCTTATTGGTATCGATGTATTCTTAAACTATAAAATGCCTTCTGTTTGGGGAGAGTCCCCTCCCCTATCTGTTTTCCGTCTTGGCAGCATTTCTCCAGAGGCTGTACTCTGCGCGGCTGCGGTCTCTCTGCCTTGGGAGCGTCTCCTGGTCTCGCTCGCGTGTGCCTGCGCTTCTTGGTCAGCGCTGCTGGGCTGGGTTTTGGTCATTTACTGGTTTTCTACTGCAAGTGCTGTTCCTATCAGTCATATCGGCAAAATGAACTATGGAAAACTGCAGAATTATGAGCAAAATGTATTAGAGAATCCAGTTTATTTCAACATTTATGAAAATGGCTATGTTAGAATTTTTCTTTTTATGGAAAACAAATAGTAAAAATGTATTCTTAAAAATACTACTTCTTCGCCTATAATCCCAGCACTTGGGAGGCAGAGGCAGGAGGATTGCTGAGTTCGAGGCTTGCTTGGGCTCCATAGTGAGCTCAGGACCAGCCTGAACTACAAAGCGAGACCCTGTCTCAAAACAAAACAAAACAAAACAAAACAAAAAAACTACTTATTTTCTCTTCATATTCCCATTGGCTACAATAGCTTTACATATAGGAAACCTATCTCGCATAGTGATTTGATTGATTACTTGTCTTTCTACAATCCATTATGCTTCCGAGGGGATGCTGAGGTTGGTCCCGTGTCAGTGTTTCTGAAGCCACAGCACCTCATCCTGTAGATTATCATGTCCAAGCAATGGTGCTATCAGGACAGTTAGACTCCTGCTTTGCTTCGGGTCCCAGAGAGCAGCACACAAACTGAGTGGCAAGTTTGGGCATCTTGTGATTATCAGCCAGGCAGGTGCACAGCACCATGACCCTGCAACACACTAGATACTCTAAGTAAAGAAAGAGGACACCCAGAAATACCGCAGGCTTCTCTGTTCCTCCTACTGTCCAATGCGCTTCCTTCGTGGCTGAGACCAGTGCATCACACTTCTGTCTGTGGCTTGTTCTTTAAGTTTTCATCTTCACATTGACCAGCTTCATTCTTCTACCTTCATGCATGAAATATCTATTTGCAGCACCGTTCTGTGGGGAACAGTCACTCTGTGGGACACAGTCCTTTGGGGGCTGCCTGGGTGTCACACGAGTAGGCGAGGTGTATCAGAGGCCATGGTTACACCAAGGACTGCTCCGTGCTCTGGGCTGTGCTCAGATTCACCTCTGAGTAAACAGCCATTATGAGAATGAGAAACATGAGTAATGTCCGAGAAATGTGTCTGAGAAACGTTTATTCTTTCATAACACAGCAGTGGGTGGGCAGAGTGGTCACGGATTTGTCAGGTTCTGAGTGTTGGGGGATTTTAGGTTACTCATTCCACTTCCTGAATGTTGTGTATTGGGACAGTTATTTGTTTCTCAAACACAATTAACTAGCAGCGTTGGAAGCAGCTGTGGGGTGGATGCGGGTGTTGCTGAGTGCCGTCGGGAGCCATCCGTGCTGCTGCCGTGTGGAGGCTGGCGGCGGCCCTAAAGGATGCAGTGATGAGAAACATGACGGGCAGGTGTACAGCTCCAGTAGTTTTTAACTACCACAGGGTTTTCCTCAAGAGCCTTCACATGTCCATAAACCTAGCACTCGTCCTTACTGATGATTCATTATAATTTGAACATTAGCCAATCGGTGCGTTATTTACCACACATGAAAAAATATTAAACTGGATGCACTTGGGTGACATCATTTTGCCTTGTCTTTTTCAACATGTGCCCATTTGATGGTGCATCCTCAGTACATCAATTTTTAATACAGAGACCTAGAACAAGCCTTCTCTTGTTATGTGTAAGAAAAAGTCTTCAAAATTAGAGATGAAAATGTGATAATTAGATTCTCTGAAATGAGATGCATAGTTGCTCAGTGGATCATGACTGATTATTGCCAATCCTAAAATCCCTGACCTTCCTTGGCCTGGCCATTCCAGGTCTGTCGCTTCTCAACTCTCTGCAATTGCACTGTTGTGAAACCCTGAAATATTAATTTCCCGCATCTCTCCGTGGCTTCTCTGGAGAGGGCGCATGCCTGTCCCACATCCTGACTGATGTCCAGCACCTGTTCTGTGAAGTATTTGTCACAAGTCAGAGAGTAATCTAAGTCGAAGTCAGTTCCCAATTGTGATAACATAATATCGAAGTTTGGATATAAATCTCATTAGCAAATGAAAAGGTGAAGAGGAATAAACCAGCCTGGAAAACTACTCAAAAGCACAGAAAATCAAGATCCATTCTTTCCTGAGTGTTGTGAAATGTGTGGCCTAGGAAAAGAGTTTGGGAGTTATCTCAGCTTCCCTGACCTCTCACTTTGGCAAGGTGAGCAGTCACCATCTGTAGGGAGGGTAATGAAGAGGTCAGAGGTGGAAGTGACAAGTTCTTTTTTTTTTTTTTTTTTTTTTTTTTTTGAGACAGGGTCTTGCTTTGTAGTTCTGGCTGGCCCTGAGCTCACTCTGTAGCCCAGGCAAGCCCCAAACTCAGCAATCCTCCTGTCTCTGCCTCCTGAGTGTTAGGATTACAGGCATGAGCCACCACGCCCGGCACTGTGGTATGTGGTATTGATTGCTGGTGGGCGTGAGTCCCCACGCCCAGCATTGTATGTGGTTACTGGGGATTGAACTCAGGACCTTGTACTTGTGAGGCGGGTACCGGAACCACTGAGCTAAATCTCTGGCCCATAAGTGACAATTTCTTCAGTCACAGAATTGTGAACATGTGTTAAAATATCAATTTTTCGGGCCAGGGATTTAGTTCAGTGGTTCTAGCGTCTGTTCTGCAAGCACAAGGTCCTGAGTTCCATCCCCGGAAACCACATATCATAGTGCTGGGCATGGTGGCTCACGCCTGTCATCCCAGCACTTGGGAGGCAGAGGCAGGAGTATTGCTGTGAGTTTGAGGCTTGCCTGGGCTACATACTGAACTCAGGGCCAGCCTGAACTACAAAGTGAGACACTGCCTAAAATAAACAAACACATAAAAAATAAAATTTTTTCTTCAAAACTGCAATCACATATTTGAGCATTAACTAAAGTTCTACAGAGTATTAATTACATCTGGCGACGCTTAGAAGCATCTCAGGTGTCTGTCATTGTGCAGCCCCCCCCCCCCCGCCGACCTCTCTGCCCACTCCCCACACCTCATGGGGTCTCCAGGTGGCCCGCTGTGATCGGAGGCCAGACATGCACCTGGTGCCATGTGGCTTTTAGTCGGGCTGGTGACAGACGCCTCCTTTAGGCTCCTGGAGCTGTGGGTGGGGCCGCCTTGTGTGCTCCAGCTTCAGGCCAGTGCCAGACACAGACCTGACATCCACTGACCCAGGCAGGTGCCACCTGGGCGGAGTGCAACATGACCAGCCCGTCCACCAGCAGAAGCAGAGAATGAGGAGATAAAACAGTTTGCTTACGTACAACTTCTCAGTTCATTTTGTCAATATATGGTTTTGAATCAGCAGCTCAGGGGCAAGCTCAGCAACTGCAGGGCAGCTTGGAGGTTCGGCCCCTTGTGCTGCTGACAGTGGATGGGGAGGAGAGAGACTGGGAAATTCCAAGATGAGATTCAGGCTGAACATAGTTCTATAATCCTCTCCTCCCCTGGGTGGCCTTAATATGAGGCAGGATTGGAAGAAATGATATATGTTTGCGTATTCATTAAACTCTCCTCCCTAACAAAAATAGTACACCACTAGTCATGGAAAATGCTGAATATAAGTAATAAAGCCTTCAGCGGAGATGGTGAGTTCCATCTGTAAAGCCATCAGCAGGTCTCAGTGCTGAATTGTTTTTAAAAAATTGATTGTATTGGTATCTTTTATATACACATTGCGATCACAATTGATGTTGAAAATTTGTATCAGCACATGACATGGCTTAATTCTCATTGTTCCCATTCCCATCACCTCCAACAACTCCCTGCCCATTATGTATATGCTTTGTTTCCTTTTTTTACCATTTAATTTTTTCTTTTCCTTTTTAGCCCTATCCGCTTTTCCCCTTTGAATATGTTCTTACTATTTCAAAATACCTCTCATACATTTTAGAACTCATTTGCACCTTCAATTCCTTATATCAGAGAAAAGATATATTTACACATCTGTGTCTTATTTCCCTTATTAGTATGTCCTCAAGGTACATCTATTTGAGTATAAAGGACTCAAATTTATCATTCTTTATGACAGTAATACTTCATTTAACTTTTAAAAACATATCTTAGTACAGTCTGATGTTGGTGGGCATTTGGGTTGTTTCCAAGATTTAGCTGTCTCAAACTGAGCTGCTATAAACATGGGTGCACATATATAGTTGTGATATGAATCTTTTAGTTTTTTGTGTATATACCTAGCAGGGAAATTGCAGGGTCAAAAGGAAACTCTAATCCTAGTTTTTGAGGAATGGTTGCTGGGCTTCTGACCCCACCCATACTTGGTGGAGGAGGCTCCAGCATGGCCAGGAATGGGTGGCTCATTTCTGTGCCTCTGCCATTCTGAACCAGCAGAACTGTGTCAACAAGGAGCCGTCACGGAGCTGATCTGTGCACACAGGGACTGGTTTGCTAGCTGATCTCCTCTGAGGTTCCCTTTGGGAAGATGTGGACTTCCAGAAAGGCATACACATTCACAGAGAGCACAGAATAGGAGAAATGTAGCCAAACTGTTTGCAAAGTGACTTGGTGATTTGGTCACTGAAGTTGAAAGTAGAAATAAAATTTATAAAATGTTAAATCTTTATTATCTGTAGAAACACTTTGAATAATACACTTAGTGATTAATATGGACAAAAATACTAAAAAGATTTTTTTCTAAATGAGACAATTTAGGAATCATATGTAAGTGAAAAATTTGACTTCTCCAAATTTAAAATTCAAAAACAAATGGAAAAACCGAGAAACAATACCTTCAATAGGTACAAAAAATAGAGCTGGTTTTCTTAATTTAAAATTCATATTTCTGTAACTATAAGAAAATGAAGGAAATCTTTCAATTAAAATCATATAAAAATACAAAGATTCTAAGTCAAGTAAATACATGAAAATATATTAAGAGCAATTTAAAATAATGCCATAAAATGTCTCACCATCCTGAATGGCAAAATTTTTAAAAATTGGAACTCAGAACTTTTGAGGATATTAGACAAATCTTTACATCTTGGATACTGTGCCCATTTTCAGTAGAAATATTTCTCAAATGAAGAGTCTGATGTATATTCATATTTATCTTACTGTCTTAGTTGCTTTCTCATTCTAGAACAAAGCACCTGACACTCACAGTCCAAAGGAGGAAAGGTTGATTTTTGGTCCTCAGTTGTGAAAGTTTTTCTGTTGTCAGCTGGCTCTGAGACAGGGTGACGTGGCAGGGGAGAAACAGTCCATGGCAGGACAGGCAGGAAGCAGGGAGGTCAAGGAGGATGGAGACAGATGCTGCCAGCTCAGCCTCTCCCCAGGCCTCACTCCCAGTATCCCATGAGGACTAATCCACTGATGGGCATCACACATTCTGGAACCTGACTGTATCCTCAAAGCCCTATTAATGAGTGCATGAGGTCTTGGGGGCATCCAGATATAAACCATATAAACTGCTGTATCTAAATATCAATGATAGACATAACTTGAGTGTAGGATCCATAAGATATGATATACCATGAAATAAAATGAATGGGATATTACTTGTTGATATAAAGAAATCCCCCAGATATATTTTGCATTTAAATAATAGGCTGCCAATTTCTCTCAAGGTTTTATTCTTTTTTTTTTTTTTTTTTTTTTTGAGACAGGGTCTCACTTTGTAGTTCAGGCTGGCTCTGAGCTCACTATGTAGCCCAGGCAAGCCTGGAACTCAGCAATCCTCCTGCCTCTGCCTCCCGAGTGCTGGGATTACAGGCCTGAGCCACCACGCCCGGAACTGAAGGTTTTATTCTTTTTAAATGGTTAATACCATAAGCCATGGAATTCCGGGGGATTCAAGGTCTGGGAAGTGGTGTTGTAACCCTTTCCCGTGATTTCAGCTGGGGTGCAAGAATCTTCCAGAAGGCTTGCAAGCGGCCTAAGAGCTCTCAGGGGCTTTCTGCCAGGGGCTTTCATCCATCAGGGAACCTTTGCTCTAGTCCTGGGATTATGGGCTGTACTGGGGCTCCTGGCCGCTTGCGGTGAAGGAGGAACAGTTTTCTCTCCTTGAGATCCCTCCGCCCTCCTCCCTTTTGCCCCTTCCACCAGACTGGGTGCTGGCTTGCCACAACTTGGAGGGAGGCACCTGGCTGGTACGAACCAGAGGTAGATGCAAGTCTCTCTCCCACCATACAGAACAGAACAGACACATGAGGTTTTCAGCCACCCACCATAAGACAGGTGCCATGGCCGAGACTTCTGCAGGGACACACTAGGGTGCCCGTGTCCCTGCCGTGCCCGTGTTCCTCATTGAAAGTGATAATGGAGGACCTAGAAGAAGCAGAGCCTGGCAGCTCTGCAGGGACCCAGAACTGAGGCCCCGAGATCCTGTGCACTGGGAAGTGGTCTTTCCTGTCTGAGACACAATCAGATATTGCCTGGAGTCATTTCCTATCTCAAAAGGGAATTTATATCATTAGTATTTTGTTCTTGGTTCCCGCGAAAGGAAATGAAGTGTCAGAATTCAGTGAGATATCAATTGACTTTTACTCCTTGTCAGGGTGGTGGATCTGTAAAGACAGTTTGTTAAAAACAAAAATGAAGATCTTGATGGGAAAATCTGCCATGACCTTTTCAGTGTAACTCTGTCTTAGAAATTCTACTGAATGCAATTTACTAAATTGAATAAACACTAGAGAAAAAATAAATAATTTTGAGGATAAAAAGATTGCTGAAATAGCTTGCTGAGAATCAATCCACATTAATAAACAGTAAAGAGGCATAAGTACCCTTATTTGCTACAACTTCTATGCTCAGAAGTGCATTTTGTGTGGCTGACCAGACCACCTTTTCACCTCTGTGTTTACTGTGTGCACTTAGTGTGCAAATGAGCACACGTCACAGGTTGTGGGCACACGTGCACAGAGCCTGTCTTGGTCCCCACCAACCCTACAGTCTCCTGCCCCTTCTTTTCTGCAAAAGATTTGGCTCCTTGTTTCCTATGGTCTTTTATTTTGATCCTAATTTATATTTGGGGTTTAATGATTGGTTTTTAAACTTAAGATGTATCTCTTTCTTTGTGATAGCAGCCGTTCTTCACGGGGTGAGATGCAATCTCAGTGTTGTTTTCATCTGCAAGTCTCAGATGACTAGTGATGTTGAATATTTCTTCAGATGTTTCTTAGGTGGAACAGAAGTTGTTTGTGAACACTGAAATTATCAGAAAAGGCACTAAGCTGCATTTTCTCCTGGCTTCGAGCTCTCTTTGCTATCTTCCCAGATGCAGAAAAGCTCACAGGAGGGAGCAGAATTCTGTCCACAGCTCTGAGCGATGCATCAGCACTCTCAGACTCGAGTCCAGCTGCCTCACCCCACCCAGTGGGCACTGACTGCCGACTTTCTCAACTCTGTCCAGCTCTTGTCAGTCTCTTCCTTACTGGCACCTTAAGATCAGACAATTTTCTCTCTGAACCTTACTTCCAGCCCAGAGTCCCAAGCACAAAAGTTGTATTGATCTTGTGCTAAACTCTCAAATGGAAGACACAGGGTTACGACTGTTGTTTGATGAGCGCTTACTTCCATACACTGTAACCAACATCTGTTCTCTTTTCTTTTAGAAACCACTAGCATAAAAAAAAATGTTTGGCCAGCCCTGAGTTTCAAGGAAATAGTTCTACCATCAATAGGGTATATGTTCAATTTCAGCAAAGAATCAGAGAGTAAGCAGAAATAATACAAGGAATGTTTCACACTGGCAGCCTGAACCTTTCAGCCAGGAGAAGAAAATTGAGCTAAAGAAAACCCTTGGCCTCCTGAAGCCTTCTAAAACTGCCTCTCTAATGGAGATGCCATCTCAATTTTTCCTGTCTCTACACAGGTCCTCCAAGGCATTTTTCTCTGAGCATATTAGATGTTATCAGTTAAAACAGTTATATGAAAAATGCCCCACTCCTGGCTTGGTATAGTACAGAAAAACTAGTCACTGTGCTCCTTGCTTAGGTCAAATGGCTATCTTAGTGCTGTGTCCATGCAGCAGGAAATGTTTGTTTAAATTATATATTTCCACCAGACAAATCTTCGATAGATGTGGCATAATTTCTGTTGCTCTTAGTCACTGGGAAACCCTACTTTGACTAGTGTGGAGCCAGAGAACCTGGGATCCAAATAATTACAGTGGGGGTGAACTTGTGAGCTTTACTATATTGCACCACACAACCAAAGACAGTCCAAGAACAGAGCATTGCTGAGCACAGAGGGTATCACTTACATAGCAATAGGAAAACGCCATTTAATCTCCCCACTGGGACTAACTCCTCTCTGAGACTTTTACAGATGTGGTGTGATAACACCTTCCATGCCTTAGGAGTGAATATTCATCTGTTCCAAGAGCGATGGGCACTGGCAGATGGGCTGCTCCTCAGGGCCTTCCCTGCTTCCTTCCCAGGCATGTTCCAGGGCCACCCCTGAGGATGTTTGCAGGACCCAAGGCTCTGGGAGAAGCGTGTGGCCAAGACAGGCCTCACTGCCAAAGCTTAGAGTCCAGGGGAGAGCCACTTGAGAGTGAGATGGTGTGGCCTTCTGCAGAGGTGACCAGCGCAGCAGTGGGCCGAGGAGACGGGGGACACCATCTTGCAGGATCCTGTCGGATGCTCGTATCACCACCTAGTTCTTGTATGTACTGTGTGCTTTGACCGGGGCATCCCTGAGGTCCTCACAGGGACCTGCCCGGATGAGCATTATCTCTGGGTATCGGTGTAAAAGCAACGACCTGAGTGAGAGAGGATCCCATCTGAATAGGGCCCAGCCCCTCTGGGTAGCGCACTCAGGAAAGCTGCCACTCCAGAGCGTTATTACCTTTCAGTTTTCTGAAGAGCACAGTGCCACCAGGGCACCACACCTCCACCCGCTGCATGTCTCCCAAATAGATAATTCCTGCCGGGATTTTAGTCATTCCTTGGCCAGACACAGCTCCAAGTCCCCAGTGCTCACTGCGGTGGGGCGGATCCGGCTGACGGTGAGGCAGGTGTGAAACCTGTGAGGCCTGAGGCACCTGGAGTATGTGTGTGTGACATTCCTCCCTTCTAACTGCTGCCAGCCAAGGGGAAAAACGTGGACCTGGCACCTTACCAGTCTCTGGTCCAGAGCTGCCCAGCAATGGCAGCCCAGTGGTCCACTTATGGGCTGTCAGAGCGACAGCAGAGGCATCCTGAGCCGTCCTGGCCTCAGGTGAGCTTGGCACTTTCTGGGGTCTCCTTACTTCTCTCCTACAGCTGAGCTCATACAGGATTCTTCCCGAGACGGAGCGCCCCCTTCTGGGCCGGGTTGGGGTGGTGCGGAGGATGTGCCTACGTCCCACTCACAGCTCACATGGAGTCTGCACGTGAGGAGAGTTTGTCCAACTCTTAGTGCGCGGTTTTCTGAGTGTTTCTGCAGGTGGGACTTCAGTTCCATTAGAGCCCCAGCACTTAGGCAGGATGGTTCCTCACACAGTGCCAGACACCCACTCGGAAACTAGGCCGACAAACTTCTAAATGGCAAGTCCTAAGGCATGGTTAATAAAAGATTATCCACATTCATGGAATAAATAAAATCTTTTGAATTGTGATATATAACTATCTGACCATGATGAGTATAAAAATAATTATCTGCCATAATATGTTCTGCTGTATTTGCAGTCTGCTTTTACCGTCCCTGCTACAGGCCATCACCAGGGTACTTTTTGCCAGTGTACATTAATTCAGATTTGTAGAATTTTATACAACTCAAATTATGCAGGCATTTTTATTAACTTTTTTCACTAAGGATACCCTTCATGGCTTATGTAACCATAATGGTCTACTTTCGTTGTTTTTGTTTGTTTAACTATCTTGCAGTGTGGTTCAGGCAGACTGTGAACTCATGAACACCCTCCTGCCTCAGCCTCTGTAGTGCTGGGATTACAGGTGCGCAGTACCCTGCCTGGCTACAGCACTGCTCTTATCAGGCAGAACTGCACGTGCTGACGTGCCTGTTGGGTTAACACTTGCCGAGAAGAATTTTTCACTGTTGTTTTATTCCTGGTATTTCATGATTAGAAATGAAATGCCTGTGGTCATTTTTACACAAGTATTCACAGGGATAGTTTGTCCACTTATACTTGCATTATTTAGTGATGAACTGGGTGTGTCAGACAGGTGGTGCTGGCTTCTTGGTGACCCGACACTGCAACGCCCCATACTGGTGAGTTCCCGGTGCTCCCTGCTTTCACTGTGGTTACTTGTAGTCACTGTAGTAGTTGGCAGCAAAGGACTTGTTGTGGCTTCAATTTACCAGTTGCTGACGATTAAGAATGGTAGTAACTTCTCATGCAACTGATCATTCAAATATCAAATTTAGGTATTCAAATATCTTCCCTTCTGAATCTTTGTTAAAATCTTCCTCAAATTGCCAGTAGGATTTTTGCTCTGTTTGGATTATATATATATTTTTTTTTTTGAGACAGGGTCTCGCTTTGTAGTTCAGGCTGGCCCTCAGCTCACTATGTAGTCCAGGCAAGCCTGGAATTCAGCAATCCTCCTGTCTCTGCCTCCTGAGTGCTGGGATTACAGGCGTGAGCCACCATGCCCAGCGCTGTGGTATGTGGTATTGATGGCTGGTGGGTGTGAATCACCACACTCAGCATTGTATGTGGTTACTGGGATTGAACTCAGGGCCTTGTGCTTGTGAGGCAGGCGCTGGAATCACTGAGCTAAATCTCTGGCCCAGGTTATAAATTCTTTAAATATTTGGAGTAAATTGTATTTTGTGGAAGGGCATGTTACTGGTGATTTCTTGAAGATTTACCCAGTAGTGTTATATTTTAAATAACAACTTTTTGAATTTTGATGAAGTCCACATAGAAAGTTTCCCATTTGGGAGGCACTGTTTCATGTGATGCCAATTTACTTGGTTTTTGCATTAACCTGGAATCCTGTGATGGGCAGTGCCAAATTCGAGGTTCCTTCGAATGGTGCATATAAACTGTCATGTTGACTGTGCAGGGGGCTTCCCCCCACCCCGGCCCGGTCCTCCTCCCGAGCTTGTGGGATTTTTAGAACCTTCGGCCCCAGGGGTGGACGGATGCCCTCCTGACCCCGGGGCAGGGTGGCCTCTCAATGCCTCCGATGCCATGCATGCTCACAGGGCTTCTGTCTGGCCTGTCTTTGGCCCCTGTAGTGATGCTGTGCTCTCCACCAGCTCTCATCGAACACGGCACTGTCCAGCCTTCTCAGCAGGGACCATGGAGGGCAGAGCTCTGAGAGGCTGTTGGCTTCTGAGTGGCAGCTGGACTGAGGGACTGTAGGCAAAGCTGACACTTCCTTACCATCAGCCCTGGGAACAGGCCTTGCCAGGTGCCCACAGAGGGTGGCCTGCATGTAGCCGGCACCCTGATTTGAGCAGCAGCTGGCAACTAACAGCCCCACCTGGCCCACCATGCAGGCCTGGGGCCTTAAGTTGTCCCTGCTGCCCTCTGGGGTACCAGCCACTCCCACTCTCCTTCCCTGGCCCAGGTTGAGCGGATTGCTCACCAGGTGGGTTTCTGGGTAGTGAGCAGGCCACGCACAGGCTTCTGGAAGTCCGGGTGGAGAGGCACAGGGAAGCTGGGCAAAGCCCTGCCTTCCCCAAGCTGCTGTTAGCTTGTTATTGAAATGCTGTTGGGGGGTGGGGGTGGGGGCATGGGATGTGGTGGCTCATGCCTGTCATCCCAGCACTCAGGAGGCAGAGGCAGGAAGATTGCTGAGTTCAAGCCTTGCTTGGGCTACCTAGTGAGCTCAGGACTGGCCTAAACTACAAAGTGAGACCCTGTCTCAAAACAAAACAAAAGAAAAAGAAAAAAGAAAAAAAATGTTCTCTGTCCTCTGTGGAGCTGATCGTTCCTTGCACTAAGTTCTCCCAGTTGAAATGAGCCAAGCTTGACTCCTGGGGCTGCAAAGCGACAGGTGGTAGATGTGGCCAGCAGGTCTCTCAGCCCCAAGCTCCCTGTGTGCGGGCAAATCCAGTGCTCAGGGAGGAATCTCAGCACTTGCCAGTTTCTCTGATGATTGTGCATTTGACCTTTGCATGATTAAGAAGGGTGAGGCATTGTGTAACATTGGGGGTTTTGTAAGCTTATTCCTACTGTGACTTCATTTACTTATCTTACAGTGAGAAGATAGACTTTGTATGGTTTTTATTCCTTGTATTTATTGTAACATGGCTTGTTTGGCTATTCAGCTATAGGGAGCTTGTGCCTGGCTGAGATATTATTAAATAGAAGAGAATTCATTGCTGATCATGTACTAAGCTCTAGACTCTAGGAAGGTACTTTAATTTTCTCAAAGTCAAATGCCTTATTTCTATAGTGGTAATATGTGTGTCTGGTATAGTGGTCTATTGTATGCATATAACAGTATATACTCACAGAAATTATTAAAGAATATATGTATTCATAAATATCTGTACGCCTATATGCATATATTAACACTTATAATCTATATTTTAACAGGATAGACTTTCACATAGAATTTGTTACTATCATATTTTATTGTATTAGAAGTTGAATTTTTATTGATTTTTGGTACATTTTAGGTAGAATTGATGATCACATCATTCTCATTGAGAATTGTATCTGTACGTGATATATCTTGATTCTTATTTTTCCCCGCTCCTTCACCTTCCCTCTGTCACCTTACACCTATATATATATAAGCTTCGTTTCCATTATTACCTCTTCACCCTCGGTTCTTTCTTTCCCTTCTTTACTTTGCCCTGTCCTCCCCCCTCTCCTTCCCCTGTGAACATTTTCTTCCCATTTCACAATATCTGTTACATATTTTGGTCCTAAATTATGCCTTCAATTTCTCAGATCAGACAGAAGATGATTTTTTCAAACGATTCTGTATTTTTGTCTAAAATTACTTTTTAAAATATGAGACACAATAGCACAATCTATGTAGAAAACTACATACTTGAGTAATGATGTAATTTAGTAAATAGGCATGTAAATAACCCCCTTTATTTTATTAATAAAGATGTAATTCACCCAGATATTATAATGTAATAAAACAGGTATATAAATAAGTTTTATGGGCATGTTCATACTTAAGGCCCAATTTGCATCTAGGTGAACTACTCTGCTTGTAAGAATGACTGACTTAGAGCTGGACATTGGTCCCGATGCCTTGAATATCCAGCCCCTGAATTACTGGCTGAAATGATGTCCATCTGGAGCCTCCATACTAGTGTTACCAGGTATTCAGTAGCCTTAAGCTGTCACCAGAATCTACAGGAAACCTTGTGATACAGACGGACTTCACTTTGCACGCTCCATTCCTTATGAATAAAATGCAAGACAAAAGACTAGTGAACCCAAAGAGGGTGTTTGTCATTTGACGTGTGTTTGGCATTCCTACCTGGGCAGAAACACCTGAGCAGGTGGGAAATAGAGACATCCTTTCTGAAATGGAATCAGGCATTACTGAAGCTAATGCTGTCTCTACTGGAAGTAAAACATTTGTTCTGTGGTTTATTTTGTGAAGTGTATTCTAGTCTACTATTTCCACTCATATAGATCTTGCATTTTTAAATGTTAGGAGTTGAAACTAAAACAGGAGATCCTGTGTCTTCTGGACTATACAGTGAAGTCAGAAATACATGTGGGATATCCCCAAAATGCATGTGAGATACCCCCAGAAATTCATGTGGATATCCCCCAAAATACATACATGAGATTGCCAGAAATAAATACAGGATAGTCCTAACAGTCTATGCAGGCCATGGTATTAATTTTGCTCATTTTGAAATGATGGCAAACAGAAAGTACATTTTAGATCTTCTAGTTTAGCCATGTTCATACTTGATTTAAATCTGGCAAATCATTCGAGTCTTTACTAAGGTCATGCTGCTGGGAGCAAAGCTTAGAAAGACATCGAAAAATCTCTATTGGATTTAAGAGAAGCCTATGGGGAAGAAATCAGAAATAAGTGCTCAGGGATTTGAAGAAAAATCTACCCTTGTGTTCTCTGCCCGGTTCCCCACCCAGAGCACAGACAAGTGTGCGGAAGGCAGAAGGGGCAGGGCAGGGGCCAGCCCACTGCCGCTCACTGCCCAGGCCTCTGGCTAATGCTGCAGTCTTTGCCTGAGTCCTGTACCCCAGACACAGAGAAGGGCTCTGGCGTGAAGCCAGAGGTGCTGTCTGATTGCAGCTCAGAAGGGGAAGAATAAAGGTCCCTTTTTTTTTTTTTTTTTGGTGTACCAGAAATTGAACTCAGGCCCTTGTGCTTCCAAGGTAGGCACAGTACCACTTGAGCTAAATCCCTGGCCCTTGAAGGTCCCTTTTTTTTTTTTTTTGAGACAGGGTTCTTGCTTTGTAGTTCAGGCTACCTCTGAGCTCA
>PVIC010043928.1:0-15220 GCA_004025085.1 Thryonomys swinderianus
TCGCAAGCATAAGGACCTGAGTTCGATCCCCGGTTACCACATATAATACTGGGCGTGGTGGCTCACGCCTGTAATCCCAGCACTCGGGAGGCAGAGACGGGAGGATTGCTGAGTTCGCGGCGGCTTGCCTGGGCACCATAGTGAGCTCAGGGCCAGCCTGAACTACAAAGCAAGACCCTGTCTCCAAAAAGCAAAAAAACAAAAAAACAAACAAAAAAGATATCCCCTTTAGGGATAACTTTAGCATGAATAAATATATCATTGTACCATGAATTGATCCTGGCATCACACACTCTAGACCCAGCCACTTCCAAAAAGCCACACCTGTGATTACATGAGGCTTTGGGGGAACATCTAGAAATGAGCCATAACACGAAGTACTGACACCAGGTAGTGAGTGGAGACACCCAAAGTCATTTGATCTATCTATAGATGACTGAGAAAGATTCAAACCAGATAAATTAGGTACCTTACCAAATTTGAATTATGAACTCCCTTTTTAATGTGGTCAATTACCCTGAAATACTAATTTTATTTTTGGTTATCCATTCTTTCTTTTGAATGGCAGGTTTGTATCCAAAGATTTATATTTAATACATATACATTAAGAGGATATTTTATATGATAGACATGATGCTAAATAAACAGCTGTGCTCTCAAGAGGCTTTCAGATTTAAATGACTTCAATGTATTGAATTTGCATTTTAATAGTCACAAAAGACTCTATTTAACTACACGCACATAGGTGTGTTAGATCATTTAATTTTTCTAAAAAGCACAACTCACGTATTTCATGGGCGGTTCTAACATGAACTTGTGTCCCACAATTTATTCTCAGATGCTACGAGCAAGTCATCAGAACCATTGTCCTAAAACATTCAATCCCTCTCTTTTCCGCAGACCACGTGGCAAAGTGTAGGTAAAAGCAGATGTTTAGATTCTGACCCCTGGTTTGCCAGCTATGTGACCGGGGAAATGCCAAATAAGATCCTTGTGCTTCTATCTCCTTCTTTGAAGTATAGAAAATAATAATATATATGTTATAAGGTTGTTTTGAGAATTAAGCAAATGAATACATGCACAATACTGATCAATTATAATGGTTACTTATTATTACCATTAATATGACTACTACTAATATGTTGAAATGGTCATGGCCTGATGTCTATTTTGAGGCCAGCATTGACCAAAAACACAGGCTATGAGTTGGTCATGCAATGATACATGAGGCTGTATCAACATTGGTTCAAGTTAATTAAAACTTCCATTTGGAAAACAGTCTAAAATTTCCTTCCTTTTGAGGGGATACAGATGATTCAGGACTATTTATTGTTCACAGAGTTGGCACACTTGCACTTGTTTAATGCTTTATTGATTAGGACTGTGTGTGCGCACTCTTCTTGGGAGGCCATCTTGAGGGACATCTAACATTGATGAATGATTGGCAAGGAGACTCTGGGCTTTTCCTTTTCTTCATAGGAGCTGCCTAATAGCATTAGAACATTGATCTATTTACTGTGTTTGGCCCCCTGGCAAATGGCTAATGCTAACAAGACCATGATATGAAGTGTTGTTCTTAGAGGGTTGGAAGGAAAAACAATATTGTCTTTAAATGAAAGAAGCATCTTGAAGTAGCTTTTAGGCATGTCTTTGCTTCTCTTATAGCAAAATGTGCAGACTAACTCTATGTGTATCATAATTCACCATTTATACCTGCTTTAATTTCAAGGGTCATGACCTTAAATATGTTCTTTTCTTTTTCATGTAGATAATTTAAAATCCATCTTCAGAGAATGTGCAGGTAATAGTAAGGAAATATGCTTATTTCTTCTCAAATTAGAAGATTGTAGAAGAGTCATATTTCAGATTAAAGACAAGAATGATTTTGGTCTATAGGTAGAAGTATTGCCCAAAGAAAAAATAGGTTATCCTATCTGATACCATTATTTATGAGGAAAAGCTCTTCTTTTGCTTTCACATTAAAATGTAGTATAGAGCACAAAGTTTGCCTTTTGATTTTGGTTCCCTTAAGTTCAAGTGTTAGGTCTAAAACTGCCCTTGTGGTCTTGAACAATTTGTATAAGATTCTTGACACATCTACAAAAATAAGATAAGAGTTACATTTTTGAACTAGTGTGAGAAGTGAATGAAATAGATATAAACCAGATAAGGACACTGGCTGTAGGTATCCTACTGATGCTGGTTTCTGTCTGTTTGCAAAGTTGTGGTTGGTACCAAAGGTGGGAGAATTGGGATTCAGTCCAAGCTCTCAATAAATATCTAACCATCTGGCCTCCTCCTGGTCTCAGTGTGAAAAGCAATTCCAAGGAGTATCATTCTTTTGGAAATAACTGTATGAGGTAGACTGTCTGGCTGATGGCTTTCCCAAAGGAAATTCTACCATGGCAGATGGTAATCTTTTGATTTTTCCACCAATTTTTAAGTTCTCTAAAAATATTGGAACATAGGTAATTGCAAATGATAAGGAAAGGAAACAAAAGGTGTGTAAAAATAATTCTATGGCAAATAATTTTCACAAACATACTCTATCCTTTACTGAACCCCTATGCCTCTAGTGGCAGGCAGAGCTTTATGTCTTCTTCTGAGCTGGGGGACAAAAGATGTCACTCACAAGAACAATTAGTGGTATAATCCTATTTTCAATCCTCTTGCATGAGACTCATAATGTTCCTAATCACAACTGTCCAATATCCTAGAGCAACATTACAGCAAACCTGTAATGAGATGTGAAAATAAGACTTTGTTTTTGTGAAACAATGGATTATGAGGCTGTCTGATACTATAATATAGATCCTTTCCTACCCCACTGTGATCTAAAAAGATTCCAAGTCACACTTGTCTTGTATCTTTTAGCCTATCAACTTGAATGGCCAGAAGACTTCTCAAAACTTGCCTATTTTGAAGACCCACATTTCATCTTGTATGGTTTGGTACAGCGTAGTGTTTCCAATGAACCACTGCTTTTTATTATTATATTTTTAATTTTAAAGCTGAACCTGTAACTAAATTGCATGACAAGGCCTCTGTTCATTGAAACATGCACACAGGACAAGATATATTTTGAGAGATCTTAGTTGTTGACACTGAATCTCTTCAATTCCTTGATTCCTCTGGCACAATAGGGGGCTTGAATGTTTTTTGAATGTCATTCTTTTTTTTTTTCTTTTGAGACAGTGTCTTGCTTTGTAGTTCAGGCTGGCACTAAGCTCACTATGTAGCTCAGGCAAGCTTCGAACTCAGCAATCTTCCTGCCTCTGCCTCTCAAGTGCTGGGATTACAGGTGTGAGCCACCATGCCTGGCACTGTGGTATGTGGTATTGATTGCTGGTGGGCGTGAGTCTCCATGCCCAGCATTGTATGTGGTTACCGGGGATCAAACTCAGGACCTTGTACTTGCAAGGCAGGCACTGGAACCACTGAGCTAACCCTCCAGCCCTGAATGTCATTCTTGGCCCAAATGTCATTTGACCTTGAGTTTGTTCTCTCTGTAACTCTACATGTAGGCAGTTCAATAAACACTTATTTCTAAGCCTTCATTTCCCATTTATAAGAAGGGTATTAATATTGGAAAAGAGCTGTTTTTTTGTGTGTGTGTGTTTTTTTTTTTTGCTTTTGAGACAGGGTCTCGCGTTGTAGTTCAGGCTGGCCCTGAGCTCACTATGGGCCCAGGCAAGCTGCCGCGAACTCAGCAATCCTCCTGTCTCTGCCTCCCAAGTGCTGGGATTACAGGCATGAGCCACCACGTCCGGCATTATGGTATGCGGTGTTGATTGTTGGTGGGCCTGTCTCCACGCCCAGCATTATATGTGGTTACCGGGGATCGAACTCAGGACCTTGCGCTTGCGAGGTAGGCGCCGGAACCACTGAGCTAACCCTCCGGCCCAGAAAAGAGTTGTTTTGAGAAATAAATTAATCTATGTGGAAGCATTATGTAAATGTTAACTGTAATTTTTATGGCATTTAATTTCCTTAAAAATAACTCATTTACATTTTTCAGCAGAGAAACCAAATATCCTTAGCCAAGAACATATTAGTAAGCAGAGTGTGATAAAGAATGTCCTGCCTGTAGGCTTTGGGTGTGATGGGAAGGACAGCCATAACTGGCATCTATCAAGAATGTCCCCAAGTTGTGCCTGAGTCTCACAATGTTAGAAAAATAGAAAAGATTTTTTTCAATACTAGATTTCCACATCACCAGCTCTTTCCTCTTAAGCACACACAAATATACAGGTGCACCTATATAAGCATACATATACAAAACAAACACACATGTACACACTTCCATATATATATACACATGTATACATAAAAACCCACACAAACACATGCATACACACATGTGGTCATATATGCAAACATGTCAGTCAAAATTTTGTTATCATAATATATACCAGAGATAGTCAACAAAGAGGCAATAGTTTGGCTCATAGTGTTAGAGGTTCCAGTCCATGAGTGATTGGCCCATTTACTTTTGCTCCCATGGTGAGGTAGCACCACACTGTGGGGAATGCATGGTGGGCATGAAAACAAAACAAAACTCTTGATTTATGGCTGGAAACTTAAGGATAGAGATGACCTGGGCTTCCACTAATCCCTCCAAGGCCACACCTTGAACAATAAGTAGATTTTCTATGAGGCTCTGCTTGTTTAAGCCTCCATCATTTTCCAGTAGAACTAAGTTTGAAACCAAGCCTATAACTCATGCATCTTTGGGGGATGCTTAAAATCTAAACTTAAATCTATTCCTACCTCTACCTCTATCTCTTGAATCTGTATCTATCTATATGTCTACCAGTTAGTCAGAGACAGGGATGATAAGTTACAGTTAAGATTTCTTAGTTTAATGAGCAGAGATTGGAACAGGGAGATTCTGCTTGGGCAATTTTCTTACATCTAAGGATATTAAAGTTAGAAGTGATTGTTGTAGTGACTTCTGTAGTGGTAAATCTGGGGACACAAGATATTTTTACCCTGCCTTGTTTCACTGATATAGAAAATGAATTCAGAGCCCTTGATAATAAAAGTACTTTATACTGAGGGGACACTCAAGAAAGCTATGGCTTTGCAATATTTGGAGGACACACCAATATGCTTGAGAGAAAAAAGATTTTGAGTAAAGAAAACTATATATCTTGGGTGACTCATCCTCTCTAATTGATGCTATCATGAGTCAGAGCCCTAGGACTACCAGTTCTTTCAGCTTGTGTAAACAAACACACTGTATATAAGGGCAGGTCCTGTGGTTTTACATGTCTTCTTTTCTTTCTTAAACTTCCCCTTATGGCCACTTGTAATACTTCAAGAGTTCTGACTGCCTTACAAGCCATTAGTAAAATTGAACTTCAGACTTGGCAGCAATCTGAAAGATAAGCATATCCCTTTCTGCACTACTTCTTGCAGATTTTATATATATGTTCTTGTGTCTTTGTCTCTTTCTCTGTCTCTGTCTGTCTGTGTCTCTCTCACAAGCACATACACACATATATAAACAAGTTCTGGATAAAAATAGCATAATTTCCTATAAGGCACAGAGGGTTATATAATGGGCTGTGTTGATATCAGCACCAACTACCTATACTTTTAAAAGGAGGTGGTTGGTTTGGGCCGGAGATTTAGCTCAGTGGTTCCAGAGCCTGCCTCGCAAGCACAAGGTCCTGAGTTCAATCCTGGTAACCACATACAATGCTGGGCATGGTGACACGCCCACCACCCATCAATACCACATACCACAGTGCCAGGCATGGTGGCTCATGTCTGTAATCCCAGCACTCAGGAGGCAGAGCCTGGAGGGTTGCTGAGTTCAAGGCTTGCCTGGGCTACATAGTGAGCTCAGGGCCAGCATGAACTACAAAGCGAGACCCTGTCTCAAAAAAAAAAAAAAAAAAAAAGCAGGTGGTTGGGGTGAGCAGGCTGAAGCAGGTCCTCTCTCAAACTGGAAACCTGAGTGAGACATGACATATCACTTATTTGAATTTGCTGTTTTTCTTTCAGAGATGGAGGGGCCTCCTATACTGGAACATCTTAAAATGGCTATTTAAATTCAGCAAATATCATGTTTTTCTATTAAGGCATAAAGTAGAAGACTCTTTGAAACAGTTTACTCAGCCTTTATGGATGTCTAATCTGGTCATCACAGCTCATTTTGAGAATACGGGACATATCATTACAGATAGCCTTGAGAGATACCAAAATTGTTTTGAAATATCTGAAATCCCATAACCACTTTGCACTACAGAAAACCACACAGGTTCTCTTCCTTATTTGATATTAATGTGTTCAGTGAATTCTAAAACTATAGACATCAAAGTTCTCAACAAGAGGAAAGGTGAACAAAATTAAGATCATAGAGAATTGGTATTATAATGAGGTAGTGCTTCTATCATCAAAATTATTTTCTTCCAAGCTTCATTCTCAAAGTATCATAGTGACCTACAATGTTTCTTTTCATTTTAATGAGTTAAAAATGGCATCATTCTGGTTTTTAAAGGTCCCTTGATTTCAGAATGCTAATTTTTAAATCCAATACCCCAAATAATTAAATTTTAATTAGCTTCTTTACTTTTTCTTTAACAATTATAACATGTTTTTACTAATAGAAATATTTGTTGGGATGCACTCTTAAAAATTCTTTCCTCTACTTTTGACTCCTTTTCTTATATTTTAATAAATAAAATTATAGAAAAATACTGAGAATAATATCAAAGATGTGTAGGGCCAGAAGGTTAGCTCAGTGGTTCTGGTGCCTGCCTCGCAAGCGCAAGGTCCTGAGTTCGATCCCCAGTAAGCACATATAATGCTGGGTGTGGAGACACACCAACCAACAATCAACACTGCATACCACAATGCCGGACGTGGTGGCTCACGCCTGTAATCCCAGCACTCGGGAGGCAGAGACAGGAGGATTGCTGAGTTCGCAGCGGCTTGCCTGGCTGGGCACTATAGTGAGCTCAGGGCCAGCCTGAACTACAAAGTGAGACCCTGTCTCAAAAAACACACACACACACACACACAAAAGATGTGTAGCCAACAATCATATATGTACAATTTTTTAATTGAATTCTTTATTAGTACAATTTATATACATCTCACAATCACATATAACATTGGAGAATTTGTACCAGTATATGACACAAGTTAATTCTCATTTTTACCCATATCCCTACCCACCCATACCTCCCCACCCTCTTTATACATACTCTTTTATTTTCTTTCTGAATCATATTTATTCCTTCCCCTCATTACATTCTTACACCAAATTTCCTATGGAAATTCCCCACTCTATAAAAACTGACAAACTTTCTAGAGCTCATTTGCATCTATCATATCAAAGAGAAGATTTGGTGTTCATATCAAAGAGAAGATCCAGTATTTGCCTATCTGAGATCTATTGATTTCACTTATTAGTACATCCTCCAGGTGTCTCCATTTGCACATAAATGAATCGATCTTGTCATTCTTTATGGCACAATAATACTCAATTTTATAAAAAAAGCCAAGTCTTTATCGAGTCTCCAGTTGATGGGCATTTGGGTTGTTCCCAAGATTGAGCTATCACGAACTGAGCTGCTATGAACAAGGGTGTACATCTGTCTTTCCAATATGATCTTTAAATTCTTTTGGGTATATTCCTAGCAGGGGGATAGCAGGGTCAAATGGGACCCCTAGTCCTAGTTTTTTGAGAAATCTCCACATGGATCTCCACAATGGTTGCACAAGTCTGCAACCCCACCAAAAGTGGAGAAGGGTTCCTTTCTCCCCACAGCCGTATGAGCATTTATCATTGGTTGATTTTGTGATAGTGGCCATTCTTTGTGGAGTGAGATGAAATCTCAGTGTTGTTTTCATTTGCATCTCTCGAATGACCAGTGATGTTGAACATTTCTTCATATACTTCTTGGCTGCTTTGACTTCTGCCCCTGAGAAGTGTCTGTTCATTTCAGATGCCCATTTTTGAATCAGGTCTTTACACTTGGGGAGGCTGATCTGTTTGAGTTCTTTATATATTGTAGATAATAGCCCTTTGTCTGATAAACAGCTAGTAAAGTTGTTTTCCCATGTTGTTGGTTGTCTTTTAGCAGTGCCAGCGACTTCTTTTGCTGTGCAGAAGCTTTTCAGTAGGATGAGATCCCATTTGTTGATTCTTTCTGCTAGTTCTTGTGCTATAGAGGTTTGATTCATAAAGTCTCTGCCTAAGCCAATGTCTCCAAGAGTTTTACCTAACCTGTTTTCCAGCAGGCTTATTGTTTCTGTTTTAATGTTTAAATCTCGTATCCTTGTGAGTTTAGTTTTGTGCATGGTGAAAGAGATAGGTCTAGCTTTAGCTTTTGGCAGGTTAAAGCCCAGTTTTTTCAGCACCATTTGTTAAAGAGGCTGTCTTTCCTCCATTGGGGCTGTTTGGCTCCTTTGTCAAAGATAAGGTGGCTTAGTGTATCTGGAGTTGTTTCTGGGTCTTCTAATTTATTCCACTGTTCCTCAGGTCTGGGTCTGTTACTTGCAAACAGAATATAGAGCTGTCAAGAGAATCATACACCCTGATCAAGTCAGATTTATCCCAGGGATGCAAGGCTGATTCAACATACATCAATCAATCAATGTAATACACTATATTGACAGATTCAAGGAACAAAACCATATGATTATCTCAATAGATGCAGAAAAAACATTTGACAAAATCCAACACCCATTTATAATCAAAACCCTACAGAGAATTGGAACTGATGGACTTTATCTCAATTTAATACAAGCTATTTATGAGAAACCAACAGCCAGCATCATACTCAATGGGCAAAAACTGAAACCTTTTACACTAAGATCAGGAACAAAACAAGGATGCCCATTTAACCACTCTTGTTCAATATAGTGCTGGAAACATTAGCCATAGCAATCAGGCAGGACAAAGATATAAAATGAATAAAGATAGGAAAGGAAGAAGTTAAACTGTTATTATTTGCTGATGATATGCTACTCTATATAGGGGATCCTAAAAACTCAACCAAAAGACTGCTAGACTTAATTACCCAATTTGGTAGTGTTGCTGGATACAGGGTCAAAGTTCAAAAATTGACAGCCTTGGTCTACACAAACAACAGACTCACTGAAAGAGAAATTGGGGAGGCAATCCCTTTCATAGTAGCACCCAGAAAAATGAAATACCTAGGAATCAACCTAACAAAGGAAGTGAAAGACTTCTACTCTGAAAACTACAGGACTCCAAAAAATGAGATAGAAAAGGAAATCAGAATGTGGAAAGATATCCCTTGTTCCTGGGTAGGGAGAACCAACATCGTCAAAATGGCTCTATTCCCACAACTACTATACAGATTCAATGCAATTCCAGTTGAAATTCCAATGGTATATTTCACAGAGCTAGAGAAAATAATACAAAAATCCATCTGGAAACACAAGAAACCTAGAATAGCAAAAGCAATTCTAAGCAACCACGACATGGCAGGGGGTATTACAATCCCCAATTTAAAATTCTACTATAAAGCCACTGTGATAAAAACTGCATGGTACTGGCAAAGTAACATATATGTACAATTTTAATGGAATAATATATGTTCTTTGTGTGTGTGTGTGTGTGTGTGTGTATGGTACCATGGACCTAATTTGCTCACTTGTCCTTGTAAAGCAGGTGTGGTACCACTTGACCTAAATTTCTGATGCATATTCTTTAATTTTATGAACCAGTAAAATGGATTAGGCATCATTTCTCTCTCATGCATGTCTATGGTACAGTCACCTACTGTAGTCAGTTTGGTGTGGATCTTTCTAAGTTATCCATCTTGCATTTTCATATTTGTCTGGATATTCACAAATAATATAGCCATTTTATGTTTGATAAAATTTTTCATAAATACAGAACTTTTTTTTTTTTGAGACAGGGTCTCGCTTTGTAGTTCAGGCTGGCCCTGAGCTCACTATGTAGCCCAGGCAAGCCTCGAACTCAGCAATCCTCCTGTCTCTGCCTCCTGAGTGCTGGGATTACAAGCGTGAGCCATTACACCTGGTCAGAACTTTTGTGAATAACATTTTGTATCTTAAATTTCATTCAAAGGGTTATTTGTTAAATCAGTACATGTTAGTACATGTTGGTTTTTTTCTTTGTTTCAGAGTTTTCTGTAGTTTGAATACAGCACATTTATGCATGTATTTCTCTAAGCACCATAATTTCAACTATTCTCAAATTTTCATGATTTCATATAATTTTGCACTGAATTTTTTTATTACAAATGAAGCTGAGTGGGATTTTTTTTGAGACAGGGTCTTGCTTTGTAGTTCAGGCTGGCCCTGAGCTCACTATGGTGCCCAGGCAAGCTACCACAAACTCAGCAATCCTCCTGTCTCTGCCTCCCGAGTGCTATGGCCCTGAGCTCACTATGTAGCCCAGGCAAGCCCGGAACTAAGCAATCCTCCTGCCTCTGCCCTTAGAATGCTGGGATTATAGGTGGTAGCCACCATACCCAATATTGTGGGGTGTGGTACTGATTGCTGGTGGGCATGAGTCACCACACCCAATAGTATATCATTGTATGTGGTTACCTTGATGGAACCAGTGACCCTGTGCTTGCTAGGCAGGCAGCAGAACTACTGAGCTAAATCTCTGGCCCTGAGTGTCTTTTAAGATGTGTGATAGCTTCCTCGAATTGCATATCTATGTGTTATGAATAAGAGTTTCCCTATTTCATAATATATTTATAGAATAAGTTAATAATATTATGTTGTTCATGAGCATCTCAGTCAAGATAGGTTAAATTTCTTGGATTGGATATTTCTGTAAGCTTTCTGCTCCATTTGAATAAATAAGAGGAAGAGCCTGATGGTGTACAAAATAGGTGTTTCTTCAGTTTCTTTGTTTCCTATGGTACTTTTTGTCCTGTGCTCTGTGGAGTTTTAGGACAGTAATATTTGCCTTCATTTTCTTATTTTTGAGAACAATAATCAGTATAATCCTTTCTTTTCTTGTGACAGGGTCGCACTTTGTCTTAAGGCTGGCCCTGAGCTCACTAGGTAGCCCAGACAAGCCTTGAACTCAACAATCCTCCGCTCAATCGGTATAATACTTTTAGAACTTATAGTACTTATATCATCAAAATTCTCTCCTTCTACATTTTATTCCCAAGGAACCAGTGTAATCTAAAGTGGTTCTTTTCATTGTAATGAATTTAAAATTATGTCTATAACTTTTATTTTCCTCCTGTCTACGTTCCTTCCTTTGGTGATTATTTTTCCAGTTCAGTGACTCTCACTATTATTTTTAAGTAAAAGGCTTCTAACTTTATAATTTTAATTCTTAGTATATGGATGCTTAGCAGGAAGAAGCTGAAATTTAACCTGTTTAAGAAATCTTAAATCACAGTACAATCCAGCCTACCTGGCCATCCCTATTATTCTCTACCTCATTAAGGAGCAGTGCCATGCACCTTGCTTGTGAAATTCTTTTTAAAAAGACTAATTTCTTCTCTATCCATTCCTCCTACAGGCCAGTCTTATGCTTTACCTTAAAAATACACCCAGGATACATCCATTCTTCAGGAGCCCCTCCCTTGCTGCCTTCCAAGTCTAAGGAACTTCGTCCCTACCTTCTAACTTCCCTTTCTTGTCACTTTCTTTTCAATTCATGTAGCAGCCAAAGTGATCTTTACAAAGCATGAATAAAAATCCATTACCCTTTCACCTAACACCCACCCATGTTATCTCAAAATAATGTACAAATAAAGCCCATATTTCTTAATGAAACCTTTAAAACTTTCTGGCTACAGTGTTATAAATATTACTGATGTTTTACACTCATAACTTTACTTCCTTGATTTAGTAAGGCCATTAGCAGATCTGCTAACATTTCTCTCCAGTAAGTTTTCTTTTTTGTCATGTTCCTCTGTCAGACCTTTTCAAAATCTTAGGCTTATATGCATATGTGATCATTTCATGGAGGTGCTTCCTAATTACTGTCTGAAAATTGCAAGCTGACTGTCACTCCTCTTGCCCCAGGATCATTTAACTTTTCTTCAGTGGACAATTTGAAGCTTCATGCAGAGATCAATTATCCCTTCCAAGTACCCCCCCCCCCGTGGAACTTGTAGGTTTATGAGCAAAATTAACTATTCTGATTCTAACACATTCCATGTTGTGATATTGTGGCAGGGAAGGACCTGGGACAACAAATAAATGGCCAAGATATATTTTTGTATTGCTGAGAGATCATGTGATAGGGAATTTTATTTGCATAAGTGCCACTGGCCTATATATCCCTTTGTGCCATCATTGACATTCAAAAAACAAAATCTAAACAAAATACAAAACTCATTTATCTGTCTGAGACATCAAATTATTCCCAGAGTTATAAAGGGGCTGGTGTGGGGAAGATTCTAGGAACAAGTAGCCAAAAGGAATAAAGAAATACGTGCTGAGCTGCTTATCCATTCAAGGCTGGGGACGTAGTTCAGTGGCGCCACACCTACCCGACAAGCACAAGGCCCTGAGTTTGTGCCCCGTACCAAAAACAAATAAGAGTGAGCCATTCAAATCTTTTCATGACTCTTAGTCTCCAGGGAGAAACAGAAACTGTTGGTAAATGACAGAAAATCAACAAAGCTTTTGTCAGTCTCAAAAAGCCAAACAAATAAAATACAAAGAAGTGTAAGCTCTCTGGCCATTAGATAAATTCAAATTAAAGTAACACTAAGATTTTACCTTATAGCAGGAAAAACAGATATCATCAAAAATAATGATAACAAATGCTGACTTGGCTGTGGTAAAGAAGGACCCTTCTACATTGGTAGGAAGGTACAACCACTATGGAAATCAGTGTGGTTATTTCTCATAAAACTGGAAACTAGAAAATTTATTTCACTGAGTTATTCCCCTGTAGGTATTTTCCCAAAAGAACTAATGTCACCATATTCTAGGAATGGATAGTTATCAATGTTTATAACAACACAATCCATAGCACCTATGTCCTGGAAGCAACTTTTATATTCATTAATAGATAAATGGATAAAGAAAATGTGGTGTCTATACATAATTGAGTACTATTCATCTATAAAAGATACATCTGAAACATTTGCAAGAGAGTGGATATACTTGGAAAATATAAGGTTAAGTGAAATAAATCCAATACCCAATTAAATACTGTATCACTTGAATAAGGAAAAGTCCAAATAAAGAGCAAAATAAAAGATTGATAGAATGAAACAGGAAGGTGGATCTTTTCCAAATGGAAACAGATCCAGGAGACCAAGAGTGGGAGAAGGAGTGAAATGGTGAAGTGAAAAGTTTTAGGATGTGTCTTCTACAGATATCAAATGCTTACAAAGAATGTAAACATTTTACAATTGTAAGTATGAGCTAAGAATAACAATAATAGTGAAAATGGGGGGAAAGGATTTAAAGTCATTTGGAGAAAAATACGTGGGGAGGGGAAGGGAAACAAATTAAAATGTATTATGTTCCTGTGCTTAGTCCCTAAGATCAATATAAACTTCATGTACTATGAACATGTACTAATTAATAAAAAAGAAATAAAAAATAACTGATTTGTACAATTGGTGATTTTTCCACCTGAGACATTTGCTCAGTTCTTTAGCTGAAAAAGGTATAAGTCAAAGAAGCCAAAATCCAAATGTGACATATGACTCACTTGATTTAAAATATAAAAACAGGCAAACTAATGAGATTCAGAATACTGAGTACCCTTGGGACAGGATAGAGCCAAGAGGAGATATAGTGTGAGGCTTTGAGGTACTGACCACCTAACCTCCATCTAAATTTACTGTTGTGGAGAGTAAAGACACTATCAGCTGAGGCAAGTGACGAGGGTTCTGTGTCAGCTGCCTGTTGTCATTGCTATGACAGAATTTGTACAGCACACTGAGACGATACTACATAACTGTGGAGGGGCACTGTGAGGTGAGATTGGAGATTATGGAATGTAAAATAATGTACTGAAGCATGTGGTCTCTATTTGAGGAGTTTCGTGAACATGTAGATTTCTGGTTACTCCCCTCAAAGATAATGATACATTTACTCTGAAGAAATATCTAGAAATGAGCAATTTTATATCACTCTTGGTTTTTGGCCATTCCTCTGTGGTTCTTGTCTGTATTGATTGATCATTTAATACAGATTAAGTAACAAATTGTACCTTTTGTTTGAAGAACAATAGAAGGCAAGGTGAGGAAATGTTATCATGGCAGTCTTATTCCAAATGCAGCCATAGTCTATGTCTACAGGGTTATGTTTGTGTTTGTTGTCTCACAAGGAAGTAAGCTCTCTGGGGTTGGGCAACTGACAAGGGTGAGAGGAATTTTCTTAAGGAATTGACAGTGGTATGGAGGAGATAAATGGGAAGTGTCTTAAGAAATTAGCTGAGAATGTTGAAGAAGAGCTTAGTGTTCTCTTTTTGATAATTTTACAGCAGGTAGTTAAAGATGGGAATGTACTTTTCTGCAGAAAGTAGGCTGCCAAAAGCAAATGGGAACATCAATGAACATTTATTTTTAATCACTTGAGAAATGTATGTGTTCTCCTGAAATTGGTGTAAGAAAGACTAAAGTTAAATTGGCCATAATTAATGAGAACAGTACAAAATTAACAAAAATTTACCAGGCTACACCTAAGTATTCTGTTTCCAAGGTTTGCTTAATTGGCACTTATCCTGATAATATGTGATGAAACATATCCTTTGAGGGTTTGGCTATTTATGTATGAGTTTTTAGTATCAAATAAATGAAGAGATACAGGTTCAATCTCCAAACAATTTATGGAAGGATAAAATAAACTTTTTAGCTATTTAACCACCTATATTAGATCTACATCAGAACATATTCAAACACTAATAATTCATTATTTAAAAGATCAATAAGGAAAAACTAGTTCATTTATTACAAAGTCAAGAACAGCAAAAATATTGCATTTTGCACTAATCATTAAATAATACAGTGAAATAATAGGAATAATGACATTTTTCTCTCATGTCACTTTTAATAAATGGATGAACTGGGGATCTATGTGTTGCTTGGAAAAATATTAGAACAAGGGTATTGGGTGCAACACCCAAGTTTAGGTCATAAAACCACAGAATGTAACCTTCTCATCAGGAAATTGACCACCTACTATGAAACAAAAATGTGTTGGTCAGGGGCCAGAGATTTAGCTCAGTGGTTCCGGCGCCTGCCTTGCAAGCACAAGGTCCTGAGTT
>PVIC010043929.1:0-15227 GCA_004025085.1 Thryonomys swinderianus
CGTTTCTCCCTGGTGCCCAGGGACCCTCCTGTAAGCAGCCATCGGCCCCTCCTGCAGCCAGGCCTCCCTCCAGGCCACCTTGACACCTGCGTGAGCCGAGGCTGCAAGGCAGGTGGCCACGGACAGAGGCCAGAGAGGGCGGAGAAGGTCCCAGCAGGCGCAGTCCCACTTGGCTGGGGTCAGCCCCCCCCACCCCCGCTTCGGGGCAGTGGTTTTGCGCCATCTGTTGTGGGGTGGGCAGGGCGTGAAGCGGTTGAGGGGCCGGGTGGAGCGAAGGCTCGAGGCAGGAGCGTCCTCAAGGGGGCGATTTGTAGATGAGAGAAAGGCGGGAGGGAGTTTCAGTCAGAGCTCGGCCTTCAGGCCGGGGTGAAGAGTTTGCTGTCCCTCCAGCAGGCCATCGGCAGTCCCTGAAGGTTTTTGGGCAGGAAGAAATTTGTGAAATTGGCTGGAAGCGAGAGCGGCTGCTGCTAGAGGAGAAAATAGAAGCTTTTCAATGATTCTGAGGAGCGGTAGTGCCGCGCTGGCTGACCCAGGAGGGAGGAAAGAGGACAGCGAGGTGGCGAATGTATGAGGAGGTAGTAGGAACGGACAAAGTCCCGGTCACGCGGGAGGCAGGGAGGGTCCCCACACTGGGGACGGGCGGCTGGAGGGAAGTGAGCTGGCTGCGTCACATACAAACGCAGTCCAATCTGATAAACACGTTGAAGACCCAGGACAATGGGGTCACCTTCACCTCTCCAGGTGCAGGACTTGATCATGGCGATGATATGTGAAGGACCAGAGGAGGCAGAAGTAGAAGCTGAAGGAGGAAGGGACATGTGCCGGCTGGGACCCTCCCTGGGCCAAGAAAACAAAGACATTCACCCTAGCAAGGTCGCAGTCAGGACCCAGGGTCTCGGGGCAGCTGGCAGGCAGCCCCACGCCATGGGCCCAGGAGCCATGCCCACTACGGGCTGGGCTGTGGTTTCCAGAGGCAGAGTGGCCAGGAGGAAAGGGTGGATGCCTGGCTTGGTCAGGCTGGTGTGGTCCAGCCCCCGCAGTGCCCACTGACTGGGTGACTTTGAGCAGCTCACTACATCCCTCTCAAAGCCCAGCACTAACACCATAAATTGTAAGCCCAGACCTCCTCAGATGGACAGCCTGGTCCACCCCACAGGTGGGAGCCTCCAGCATCCTGGCTGCTCTAGGCTAGAGGCCGAACCCCGGCAGCCCACTTCCTCACTGCCCATCTCTAACGCCTCCCAAGGTCAGACTGCAGCTCGGCGAGCCTGCCCTCTCTTTGTCCTCTGCTCTGCCCTGTAGCACACCGCATGCTCCGAGCCCTGCTTGACCACAGTGGCTCCCTTCCTGCTCACTCCCTGCCCACCCTGGCCTCTCCAGTTCTCACAGCTTTTTATATTTAAAAAATGCAAATATGCGTCCCTTCCTTCACTGCCTAAAAAATCTGTAAGTGGTTTCTTGCCACTCTTAAAATTAAATCGTGTGTGATCACCTGCCTTCTCCCCAGCCTCCTCCATGTCAATCTTGCCCTCTCTCTGGATGCTCCAGCCTCATCGGCATTCTTCCAGCTCCTTGAATACTCCAAGCTCGCCTCGGGGCCTTTGCCCTTGCTGTCCCCTCTGCTAGGAACACTGTCCCTCCCACTCCCCCCACAGCCTGCAGCAGGAGCTTAATTATCGCTGGCTCTACCAGACCTTCTCGAAGCACCCAAATTAAATCCACCCCGCTGATCCACTGCAACAGCACCCTGTACTTCCTCCCAGCACTCAGTCTCCTTTCACAAATGTACGAGTAAAGCTGTGATTTGTTTGCCTAATGTCTGTCTGTCCCACTGATCTGTAAATCCCTCAGGACAGAAACCTTGTCCGATGTCTCACTAGGCGCTGCATGTCCAGCACCCATAATTATTGTCAGTGGAATGAAGAAAGGGAGCAGCTAAACAGGCAGGAAAGGAAAGACGAAGGAGAGAAGGGAAGGAGAGAGGATCTGCAGGCAGGAAGCTGGAGACTATCTCCGGATCCATGGTCTGCAAGTGCTCTGAAACAGGACGAGGTGGCTAGTCAGGGTCTACGGGGAGACTCGGCCTGAACAGCCCATGCGCCACCACCAGGGGGCAGAGGTAGAGAAGCGGTCCCTGCTCTAAGATGAGTGCTCTCTGTCCATTGACCCCCTGGTCATATGAGGGTCCTGGGGAGAAGGCATCATACTGAGGGAAGCTGAGGAGTGGCTAGAAATATGACCAAGAGAAGAAAACCAAAGAAAGTCATTGCAAGCGTCTGTGGCTAAACACCAGGGAGGACACAGGTTGGCGGGGAGCAAGCAGGAAAGCTGCGGAGGCCGCCTCAGGGTTACTGATTCTGGCCTTGTGTCTTATTCTAAATTTTGCTGCCAACCACAGGGGAGGAGTCTCACTACTTTGGGGTCTTCACAAGTGAGACTGGGTTCTGTAGGCAGTAACAGGAAGTTGAGTCTTTCCTCCTTGAAGAGCCACAGATTCCTTCTGCAATTGCTAGCACCTCCAGCACCCTCCTCTGAGAGGTCTGGGAGGGCATCTCTTCAATGAGAATCCAGTCTGTTTCTTTGTGCTATGGTTTGGATGCACTCTGAACCTGCCAAAACTCAGCTTTCTGGAGAGAGGGTAGTTACAAAGTGGGTAGTTATCAACTCCTCCGTCCTTTCCTGTCCACTATCCAAGCTCACTCCCACTTTCACCATGGAGCAGTATGTGGCTCTCATCAGAAGCAAAAACATCGCTAGCATCATGCTCTTAGGCTTCCAGAATGGTGAGCCAGAGCAAACTTCTCTTCCCTGTAAATTACTTGGTCTCAGGCACTTGCTATAGCAACCGAAAATTGACTAAGGCACTGTAACTGGCCTTCTGTTAAACAGTAGGCATCGTTATCTTGTGACTTCATTACCGAGTGGATAATTTTTAAACATTTTTCTTCATAATTCTTGATTTGTCACTGCTTGCTGACAAATGATCCTTTATAATTTTCTCCATTGAATGTTTAGTTTTCTTAGTTCATATTAAAATAGGACCATTTCTTATTCAAGTGTTACTCACTAATTTATAAGCCAGCATTTATACTCTTCTTATCAGCTCAGTAATAATATTTTCCAGATCTATTATAAGTTCTTATTGTCTTCATGGTTTCATTAGCCATAAAATGAAACTAAATAGAGTAACAGTTGTTTAACATCTGAATCTTATTCTTGTTCAGGAAATAATTTAGATAAAAATAACTACTGTATACCCTGAATGGTGTATGAATTGAGATATTGCCATTTATTGAACTCCGTTCTATTAATAACTTCAGAGTTTTCTTCTTTCTGATGCTAATGAAAATTAAATCCCCACTCCCACTTAACCCACCTGAACTTACCATTGGAGGGAATTTGGACTTTGGAGTGAGGGAGGGGACCTTAAATCAGAAAGCTATCCCTCCTTCCCTGGGGCTCTCCAGGGTCTGACCTCAAAGGAAAAGAATGTTTCTAAAGGTCAAATCTTCACATGTACAGACAGCAAGTGCTTCCTCCTTTCAAGTTTAAGCAGGTCTGAAACATGCTACTCCAAAAGTAGAAAGGGTAAGAAGAAACAGTGGTGCGCACAGCTGGTGGGCATATTGCACCCTAATAATGGCACTGGGAATTGTGCTCCTCAGAGATGGTCTTGGGCTGAGAACCAAAAGGCTGGGAGCTGGTTCTAACAAATGCATCTGGCCCGAGGGAGCTGGGGCCAGGGACATGGAAAGGAGGCTCTGGGCTGTTTTTCTGTCAGGGAGGAGGCCTGTCTGGAAGGAGCCGCTCACACTCAGGCCCTGCCTATCACCCGGGGACCTCATCCCAGCCTGGCGAGAAATCCTCTGGTGGCCAACATAGCTTCCTAGGCTGTGATTCCTGAAGGACAGTGAGCAGCTGTCTGTCACAAAATGTGGCAGGACCCAGAAAGTTAGCCCTGACTCTCTTCCACTCAGTCACGGGTAGGCTGTCTGCGGATCCTCTTCTCTACCATTACTGAGCAGGCCACAGGCCGTGGCATGTGCTGGGTCCAGAGACGTCACGTCCTGATCCTGACTCTGGGAAGGTAGTATCCAGACTCAGGCCCAGAGCACTGGCCCATGGGAAGCCCTGAACTAAGCCTTCCTCTCCCACCGCCTTCCCCTCCTGTCTCACTTCTTTTCCCTTGGCCCTCTTCTCTAGATCCGTGTCTTCTTCCTTCTGTCCTCACTTCTGTCCCTCTGTTTACCTCCCCATGAATCTGCCTCCAGTGGAACTTTGACTTTCTTTTTTCTGAACAGTAGATGAAGTGGAGGGAGGAAAAGGCAGCGAAGAGAATGAAGGGGATACTGTTTCTTACCTAATCTCAATCCAAGGACGGTGGGGGGGACCTGGAGAGATTCAAGGCAAGCGAGCCCAATACTGTGACTGTGGTATAAGGGAATGAAATGCTGAACTCGTGGTGAGATAGGTCCATTTGCTCTGGGGATAATTTTGATTCCTGAGCTGGGGTGTAGCAGCCCAAATTCTGGAGCTGGGCTTTCACAGCACTAGTCCTGGACTTGATCTTCAGATCTGAGCAATAACACCTGAAAAGCAGATGTTTCCAGTCATGGGGTAAGTGTGACTGCCAAAAGGAAATGCCCCTGGGAAAGGCCCACACTTGCCCTAGACTTCTACCCAGGCCACTTTTCTGATGGCAGACATCAGAGAGCAGGGGTTCTGAACAACTAGAATACCAGGGTCAAGATAGCATTGTGAATTCTTGCCCCCACCCCCGCCAAATTCATGTTGCAATTCTGACCCCTGGTACCTCGAGATGGGACTATATTTGGAGATAAGGCCTTTAAAAGAGGTAATTAAGTTAAAATGAGGGTGTCGGGGCCGGAGGATTAGCTCAGTGGTTCCAGCACCTGCCTCGCAAGCGCAAGATCCTGAGTTCGATCCCCGGTAATCACATATAATGCTGGACATGGAGACTCACGCCCACCAGCAGTCAATACCACATACCACAGTGCCAGGCGTGGTGGCTCACGCCTGTAATCCCAGCACTCGGGAGGCAGAGGCAGGAGGATTGCTGAGTTCAAGGCTTGCCTAGGCTACATAGTGAACTCAGAGCCAGCCTGAACTACAAAGCTAGACCCTGTCTCAAAAAAAAAAAAAAAAAAAAAAAAAAGAGGGTGTCAGTGGGTGCTAATCTAATCTTCTTACAAAAGCATATTTAGGAACATGGAGAAACACCTTGATCTCATACTTTAACCTCCAGAACTATGTGAAGGAAACTGTGGTACCTACAAGGGCTCCTGCTGCTGAAGGCTGAGTTGCTGGACAAAAAGTCTGGGTTACAAAGCCCAACAGAGTGGCTGCTCTGGGATGAGAGCTGAACACTTACCAAACTTCATGCAGGGGGTAGAGACAAAGTTTCAGACCAACAATGAATAGTTAGGCCTGAGCAAGTACTTCAGGCGTTCAAGAGTCATCCCCGGAAGGCCATGCCTTCAGAGTTACAATTATGGCCTACAGTAAGGGCCATACTCTGGGGCCCAAGGGCAAAAACAGCAAACAACAAAATTTGGCTGGCCAGGATCAAGATGTTGATCCTTTAAAAGAAGAAAATATGAACTAGATTCCCTATAATGTGTGATCACAATGTCCAGTATACAGTAAAAAATTTTTTTTTTTTTTTTTTTTTTGCTTTTGGAGACAGGGTCTCACTTTGTAGTTCAGGCTGATCCTGAGCTCACTATGGTGCCCAGGCAAGCCTCGAACTCAGCAGTCCTCCTGCCTCTGCCTGCTGAGTGCTGGGATTACAGGCGTGAGCCACCACGCCTGGCACTGTGGTGTGTGGTACTGATTGCTGGTGGGTGTGAGTCACCACACACAGTATTGCTGTATGTGTTTACTGAGTATTGAACCAGGGACCTTGTACTTGCTAGGCAGGCACCGGAACCACTGAAGTAAATCTCTGGCCCAGTAAAATTTTTTTTAGACATGAGAAGCAGGAAAATATGATCTATGATCAAGAAAGTAGAGTGAAAATTGTAAGACAATAGGAACAGGCCCTCAAATTACATAGACTTAGAATTGGTAGATAAGGACTTTAAACAGCTATTACAAATATGTTCAAGGATCTAAAAGAATATGCATAATGAATAGGTAGAGAAATTCAGTAGAAAAATACAAACCATAAAAAAGATGTAAATGGAAATTCTACAAATGAACATTACAAGATCTAAAAGTTGAAATTCACTTAATAAATAATCCATGCTAGAGTTTTAAGAAGAAATGTTCAGCAGAAACAATCCAATCTGACAACCAGAGAGAAAAATTATTTTTAAGAAAGAGCAGAAAATGGGCCAGAGATGTTGCTCAGTGGTGCCGTGCCTGCCTGGTAAGTGCAAGGTCCTGAGTTTGATCTCTAGTACTGCCAAAAGAAAAAATAAAGAAAAAGTGGAAATTTACGGATCCATTGAACAGTATTAAATAATTTAACACATATAATTGGAGAACCAAAAGAAAAAGTGCAAAAGAATTGAGCAGAAAAGAATAATGGCTTACTTTCTGAATAATAGTTGAAAATTCCCTGAATTTGGAGGAAAACGCCAATCCACAGGTATAAGTAATTTTGGAAAATGCAAGCGAGATAAATGCAAGGAAAAGCACATGTAGGCATATCATTACCAAAACCTTAAGAACTAAAACATAAAAGAACAATCAAAGGTGAAAATAAAAAAGATACACTAAGCACTACAGATTACAGCCAACTTCTCATAAGAAACAATGATGAAGAGAAGACAATGGAATATTGTTATAGTTTAAACAGAAAAACAAATGACTTCCCACTGAAAACAAAGAAAAACCAATGTTAGCTATAAATTCTATATCCAGTGAGCCTTTCTTAAAACGAGGAATTATAGTTTCAGAAAAGTGAAGCTAAAAGAATTTATTGCCAAAAGACATGCAAACAATGATTTTAAAAAGTTCTTTAGGTGGAGTAGAAATGATACCAGGGAGAAACTGATGTATAGGACGGAGGAAAAGCACCAGAAATTGAACAAAGAAGTAAATGTAAAAGGCTCATTCATTTCCTTATTTTGAAGACAGCTGTTAAAAATGACATTATATTATTGGGTATATGGTATACAGAAGTATAGTAAAACATACGACAACAATACCACTAAGCATGAGAGAATAGGAATAATTCCACTGTAAATTTTTTGGGGGGATACTAGGGATCAAACTAAGGCCCTTATGCTTCCAAGGTAGGCACAGTACCACTTGAGCTAACTCCCCGGGCCCTCCACTGTAAATTCTTACATTTCATGGAAAGTAGTACTATACTAGCCAGCTAGCATTGATGTCATATTCTAAAATCTAGCATTCCACTGATAGATGCCTTTATGTGTCATAAAATATTATCCTAAGTGAAGAAAACCAGACATAAAATACTATATACTAAATGATCCATTTTTTTGAAACTTTTTGTTGTTGTTGTTATTAGGGGCTCAACCCCCTAACAACCTCCTTGGGGTTGAACACAGTGGCTTGTAGATAAGCACTTTGTCACTGAGCTACATCTCCAACCCTATGAGAAAATTTTTAAAAGATGAAACCTTAACCTTCGTCTAATTTATTCACCCATACATTCCATCCGTGGTGGCTGAAGGCCAGGGACTGAGAGAGGGCCTACACTACAAAGGAATGTTTTAAGGAAATGTTATGATTCTGTCACAACTGTGGTAGAGTTTACATGTCAATGTACAGTTTATCAAGTTTATCAAATCGTCCATCTAAAATAACTGAGTTTTAGTGTATACAGAATATACTTCAATACAGCAAAAATGGAAAATTAGGACAAAAATACAAAGAGCCTAGAATAAACAAACAAAATTTGAAAGAGAAAGCCAAGTCAGTGAATATAATATCCTAGCACCCCAGGACTCTTGGTCCTTGGTGGCGACCAAACCTGGGGGGAAAAGAAGAGGAGGGTGGGCCCCACCTTCCCTGGCTCTCCAGGAGTCCTCCCCGGGTGCTTGTGTTCACAGCAATTCCCCAGGCCATTCTGGGACAGGACAGTCCCTACTGCAGCCCAGCAGGCACATTCTGCCTCTGGTGCTCTTTCCTCCTCTCCTGCATGCTCCCTCCCCCGTAGTCACAGGCCTGGCTGCTCCTCAGACTCACCAGACACGCCCAGCTCGTATCCTCTGCCCACACTGCCCCCCACAGCAGACATCCCTGGGGACTTCACTCCCTCACTTCCTTCAAGTCACTACTTAAGTGTCACTTTTCAACAAGGGCCCTGATGATCCCCTTATTTAATGCTGCATATGGCCTTCCACCCAGGATTCTGCAACCCTTTACCAGCATTATGTCTCTGTTTTTGTTTCGGTTAGAACACTTTAGCTTTCTAACACATTTTATAATTTGCTTATTTTTATGCCTGTTTTTAATGTCTCCTTGCTGGAATACAAGCTCTATAAGGGCATAGACTGTCGTTTAATTTATTATCAGTACATCTCAGGGTTATAGAACTGCACAGGACAATTCTTACTTTTCTTATTGAATTATAGAAGGCCTTTATATATTAACTGGATTTGGCCTTAACTGGTTAATATGCTGCTGATATTTTCTTTCAATTTGTAACTTCTATTTTTTTTTTTTTGGCGGTACTAGGGATCAACTCGGGCCCTTGTGCGTCCAAGGTTGGTGCAGTACCTCTTGAGCTAAATCCACAGCCCTCTAAATTTTTAACTCTTCTTATGATTCATTTGATTAACAGAGTTCCTCTGTGTGTTTTTTTTTTTTTTTTTTTGAGACAGGGTCTCGCTTTGTAGTTCAGGCTGACTCTGAGCTCAGTATGTAGCCCAGGCAAGCCTCGAACTCAGCAATCCTCCTGTCTCTGCCTCCCAAGTGCTGGGATTACAGGCGTGAGCCACCATGCCCGGCACTGTGGTATGTGGTATTGATTGCTGGTGGGCGTGAGTCTCCACGCCCAGCACTGTATGTGGTTACTGGAGATCAAACTCAGGACTTTGTGCTTGCGAGGCAGGCGCCAGAACCACTGAGCTAACCCTTCGGCCCTTCTCTGTGTTCTTTATTTTTTATTTTATATTTTTTGAGAGAAGGTCTCACTATGTAGTTCAGGCTGGTCTTAATTTCACTATCCAGTCCAGGTTTGCTTTGAACTCATGATTATCCTCCTGCCTCAGCCTCTTGAGTGCTGGAGTGAAAGGTGTATTCCACCATGCCTGGCTCAGTTCCCGTTTTAAAATTGCTATTGTGTTTTATTTTATTTTTGAATGCTTGTTTAAAAATTCCTTCCTTGGGCCGGAGGGTTAGCTCAATGGTTCCGGCGCCTGCTTCGCAAGCGCAAGGTCCTGAGTTCAATCCCCGGTAACCACATATAATGTTGGGCGTGGAGATACGCCCACCAGCAATCAACACCGCATACCACAATGCCAGGCGTGGTGGCTCACGTCTGTCATCCCAGCACTCGGGAGGCAGAGACAGGAGGATTGCTGAGTTCGCGGCGACTTGCCTGGGCACCATAGTGAGCTCAGGGCCAGCCTGAACTACAAAGCGAGACCCTGTCTCAAAAAGCAAAAAAAAAAAAAAAAAAAAAAAAAATTCCTTCCTTGCTCAAAATCATGGACGTAAAGCTAGGCATGGTGGTTCAATCCCAGCACTCCAGATGCAGAAGCAGGAGGACTGCCATGAGTTCAAGGCCAACCTGGGCTACATAGTTCAGGGCCAGCCTGAACTGCATAGTGAAGCCTTGTCTCAAGAAAAAAAAAAAGATCATGGAGATAATTTCTGTTGATTTGTGTGTTTATTATTTTGAAATAAGTTTTCAAAATAATGTTGTTGTGACTTCTGGGCTCAATGGGTCCCTGAGTAGCTGGAACTATAGTGTGAACCCGTGAGCCTGGCTTGCCTTTTAAATTTAGTTATTGAATATTTATGGAAGAAGATTTTGTAAAGAATATGAAGTATTCATAATTTAATTTTCCTTCCTTAGAAATAACCAGTTGTCCCCAAACTGCCTAGTCTAGCCTGTTCCTATGCACCCTTAGTACCCAATCTTGTCAAAAGTTAGATTTCTATATATATTCAGTTCCTTTACCTATCTGCGCCCATACTTTGCCACATTGTCTTAATTACCATAGCATTACAATAGTTCTGGATTTCTGGTAAGTCAAATCTGCCCTTATAAGTTCCTTTACTCACTATGATATATTTTGAAGATTTTATTCACTGTGTAAACTGCTTATATTTTTAGAATTTAAAAAAGTGTAATAAAATATTGCACTAGATGGAGATGTTCATGGTTAAGAAGTTTAAAAATCAGGTTATAGAACACTTTGAATTCATTGTTTCCAGTTGAAAAAATTAAATTTTATTAATACGTTTATTTGAAAGGCAGAGTCTATATTTCTAAATTTAAATAATAATTAATTCTGGCTGTTGAAATTATGGGTACCTTTTAGTTTTTTCTGTCATTATCGATATTTTCCAAATGTTCTACTCTGAGCATGTATTACTTGCCATGAGAAAAAAATTAACTTTATAATTATTTTTAGGCAGTGGTGTGTAACAGTAAGGAGAGAACTGAAAGGCTCTTAAACATTCCAAACCCTCTGTTCTAGCTATTTTGAAATATTACAATCAGAGAAATGATAAATGCTGCGATGACAGATAGGCTAATTGCCCTGGCTTGATCATTACACAGTGTATACATATATTGAAGCATCACGCTGCACCCCGTAAACATGTTCAGTTAGTATGTGCCAGTCACAGGTAAAACCAAGCAGAACAGAGTGACATGGAGGAAGCTGGTTATTACAGCGACGGGTGGGCACATGAGGCAGGCTGGAGGCCAGGGCTCAGGTTCCCCTTGGAGCCGGGGGCCAAGAATTCTCAGCACAGGAGAAACCTCAGGGAGGGTTAATTTAGGACAAAAGAATATGTTCAGTTGGCATTTACACACACACACACACACACACACATAATTTATTTATTTATTTATTGAGACAAGGTCTTACTGTGTAGTTTAGACTTGAACTCACTATGTGGCCCAAGCTGGCCTTGAACTTGGGGTCCTCCTGCCTCAGCCTCCTGAGTGCTGAGATTACAGGTGTGCACCACCACATCTGGCTCAAGTGGCATTCAGAGGAGCTGAATGAGGGGAGCAGGGAAAGTTCAGTCTAGACACAGAGCCAGAGCCCAGGGCTCCAGTCCAGAGCATGGAAATTAGGGCTGTGGGGTCTGGGGAGCCGAGCGTGGGGAGCAGGGCTAGAGAGAGGTGCAGGTGCCGTCACCGCAGGCAGGATTAGGGGAGCGCGGTGGAGGCCAGGGAGGGCGAGCAGGAGGGGCAGGAGGAGGAAGGGAGGTGGGCAGAAGGGGGGCAGGGCGGAGAAAGAAGAAGAAAGGAGAAAAAGGAAGGAGAGAAGCAGGCGTGAGGGAAAGAGGGAAGGGGAAGTAGGGAGTGGAGGGAGGGAAGCTGCTGTGCACCGGCGCTGGGGAGGGAGGCCCTGGGGGGACGAGGCCAGGAGGAAGACGGACAGCGCTCGCCGCCCTCCTGTCCAGGCACTAAGCGCCCAGCAGTGCAGAGCCGGGGCTCAGGGGCCCACCCCAGGGTCCCCCGCTGGAACGCGCCCCCCGGTGTCCCAACGGAGAGTCCCAACAGCACAGGCTTTTTGTAACTGTCAAGAACGTGGCAGAGCATGAAATCCGTTACATAAGCGATCTAGCTGAGGCCGGGACGCAGTCTATTTGTTTTGTGACGGGGCAAAAATGGAAACTTTTGCCGCAAGGTGGAAATATAGAACAAAGACAGACCACGCCCGCAGCTCACAGCGAGGCCCGCGGAGCTTGTCCTCACCTGCTCTTGGCCACTGCCTTGGCGACCCTGGACCCGCGCGCCGCCCCGGCCCGTCTGCCCCTCCAGCCGGCCATCCGAAATGCTCTCCGGCCTCCTCTCCCACTCCCACCCCCACAGTGCCTTGGGAAAAGTCATCACACGCTCTTGTAACGGATGCCACCGAAAATTATGGCCTTTAACCTCAATGGGGCCTCAGCACCCCGTGACAGTCCTGAGTCGCCCCCACTTCTCTCGGCAGCTGTTACCACCCTTCATCACTTGCCTCAAGTTCTCACACGCCAACCTGCAGACAAACTGGCTTCCTTGACCCGGTGACCTTCCCCAGTGTCCTGCTGGTGATCCGCTCGTGTCGCCAGCCCTGTCTTCCTTCTTTCCAGACACGGCCCGGACAGTCCCTCCTGCTCCGGGTCTCCCTGCTGTGCTGTCCTATCCCACCGCCCCCGATATGCTGGCCCTTTGCTGGACTCTCTCGTCTCAAGCTCTTGCTGTCTCTCACTTCCTTCCTGGGGCTTGGGAAGATTCTAGGAGCGTGAGCTTCCTCCCTTCCTCCTCTCAGGAACTTTAGCTCTTTGCCTCCTCTTCCCAGCAAAGCTCTTTGAAAGAATAATTTGTTCCCTCATGTACCAAAATTAATGGGAACAAAATAAAATATTATGAATAAAATCTAGCAGACGAGTAATAAGCATAACAACATCAACGGCAAAGTGAAGTTTATTCCGGGAAAGTGAAGCCTAACTCTGTCAGGAAATCTATTAATATAGTTTATCTCATGAATAGAGTAAAATAGAAAAATGATGTGATCATTTGAGAGGTGCCCAAAAGACCCAATATATGTATTTTTAAAATCCCTCCTAGTAAATTAGAAATAGAGGGTAATTCCAGAGAAGGATAAAGTACAAATCTAAACCAAAAGCTAGTGTTACTCTTAACAAGGAAACATTACACTATTGCTGTACGGTATGTCCTTGATTAGAGCAATCATGAAATACTGTATTGTTTGGAGGTTCTAGTGAATGTAATCATTAAAGAAAAAGGAATGTAATTTTTGGAAGAGAAAGTAAAACACCTGATTGACTCCAGGAAGACTCAATATTGTAAAAATGTCAATCTTCCCCAAAGTCATCTATGTACTTCCTATAATGCTAATCAAAATCTCAATAGAGTTTTGAGTCCAACTTGATTAAATGAACTTAACATTAATCTAGATGAAGAAGTTTGAGGAAATTCATAAAATTTGGAGAAAAAAGTTGAATCAGAGCAGGGCACACTTGTCATTTCAAATATGAAAAAATATATTTTAAGCCCATAGTAATTGCTGCAGAAGGGTCCTGGTGTCAGAGTAAACAGACAGATCAAAGGAGCAGAACAGAAAATCCAATTGGTATTTCAAGTCAGTGAGGGAAAAAAATGTGCCATTCAGGAAATGCTGCTGGGATAACACGAAGCCTGTTTTCTTCTGATTTGATTTGATTTACTGAAACATAAACAATTTACATATGTCAAAGACATCATACAACAGAAATGTTTACAGAAAGACGCTATTTATATGAAAAAATGTTAGGGTTTGCTGCAAAATAGGGTAAAGTTAGGAGAATACAGATGAAATAAGATGATATGTTAATGATTGAAGGTGGGTGGTGGATAGTTGTATGTTTATTACACTCTCCTGCTTTCCTTTATACATGCTTGAAATTTCCCATAATAGAAGTTTAAATAATGCCTGGATTAAAATCCCAGCTAGGAAAATTTGCAATGCGACACATAAAGATAAATGTCCTTAAGATACAAATTGCTCTTGCAAACAATGCAAATATTCAGTCTCAATAGGAGTCAAAGAAATAGAACTCCTTTTAAAAATGAGATCGGGGCCAGAGATTTAGCTCAGTGGTTCTGGCACCCGCTTAGCAAGCTCAAGGTCCTGAGTTTGATCCCTGGTAACCACATACAATGCTGGGCATGGTGACTCACACCCACCAGCAATCTACCACATATCACAGTGCTGGGTGTGGTGGCTCATGCCTGTAACTCTAGCACTCGGAGGCAGAGACAGGAGGATTGCTGAGTTTGAGACTTGCCTGGGCTACATAGTGAGCTCAGGGCCAGCCTGAACTACAAAGTGAGACCCTGTCTCAAAAAAAAGAAAAAGAAAAAAGAAAGGATAGCAAAGATTAATTAGACATTGTGGTAATGTTGCTTAAGACAAGTGAAGGTGAAAGGAAAAAGAGCCTGTGACATATGGGTTGGGGTAAATTGTTCCCATATTTTAGAAACAAGAAGCTTTTAAAATATACTGTGTATTTATTCATCAGTTTGGTTCTTAAGGGTTTTTCTCATAGATACAAATACCCAAGTTCTGAGTCACGTATATACATGTTTGTTTATCATAATACTGTTTATAAGAATGAAACATTGGGGATATGCCTCAAATATTAGGCACAATTAAATGAGTTATACATCCACACATTTAAAAAGATGGTGAAAATAGATGCAATCAAGTGAGAAAAATTGTATTAAAAGTCATGTGCAAGGCAGATAAGAAACCATGTCAAAAAGATGTGTCTGGAAAATGCATATCAAAATGTCAATGTGATTATTCTGTGGGAAATAAGGATTGGCTTTGCTTTCTTCTAAATATCTGTATTTTCAGATTCTTTCTTTGTGGGGAGAGGAGTTGAGATGGGGTCTCCCTCTGTAGCCCAGGCTGGCCTCAGGCTCGCAGCGATCCTCCTACCTCAGCCTCCTGGGTGTTGGGACTACAGGTGTGCACCACATCTGCCCAGATTCCTTCCTATGAAAAGCAAATATACAGTATTACTTTTATAATTAGAAAAATTAAAATTATGTCTGTTTTGTGAAGGAAGGAAGGAAGGAGGGAAGGAAGGAAGGAAGAGGAGAGTAAGGAAGGAAAGGGGAAGCAAATCTGTATCTCGTGCATTCATCCAAAAATACTCTATGTCTACAAAATACATCTTTTCAAAAAAAACCCTAAAATAGTATGCTCTATACAAGCTTCTATTTTTTTTTTTTTTTTGAGACAGGGTCTCGCTTTGTAGTTCAGGCTGGCCCTGAGCCCACTATGGTGCCCAGGCAAGCCGCCGCGAACTCAGCAATCCTCTTGTCTCTGCCTCCCGAGTGCTGGGATTACAGGCGTGAACCACCATGTCCAGCATTGTGGTATGCAGCGTTGATTGTTGGTGGGCATGTCTCCACGCCCAGCATTATATGTGGTTACCGGGGATCAAACTCAGGTCCTTGCGCTTGCGAGGCAGGCACCGGAACCACTGAGCTAACCCTCCGGCCCTATCAAACTTTTTTTATCTTTGTTGAATTTTTTTTTTTTTTTTTG
>PVIC010043930.1:0-15174 GCA_004025085.1 Thryonomys swinderianus
TTCCTTCCTTCCTTCCTTTCTTCCTTTCTCCTTCCTTCCTTCCTTCCTTCCTTCCCTCCCTCCCTCCCTTCCTTCTTTCCTTCCTTCCTTCCTTCCTTTCTTTTTTTCTCTGGTGTGCTGTCTCCACCTCCTGCACTGATTCAAGGCCTTTCTCTTGCCTGGCTTTTTTGACTTTGGGGAATACCCAAAAGTCACACAGTGGAAATTTACACCCTTAAGTGGGCCGAGGACACAATCCCCCCCACGCAGTGTTTTTTAAATTTTGCAGCATTTACCACAATGTAAGCTGCAGATGGATTCAGAAGGAGGCAAGGAAAATCACACAGGTGTGGTCAACCCGAGAAGGAGGGTGAATGCCAATATCTCTTTAACTGGAAGACGTTTTGGTCTTAAGAATTAAAGAGGGGGCCGGAGATTTAGCTCAGTGGTTCTGGCGCTTGCCTAGCAAGCACAAGGCCCTGAGTTCGATCCTGGTAACCACATATAACAATACTGGGCATGGTGACTCACACCCACCAGCAATCAGTACCTCACACTACAATGCCAGGCATGGTGGCTGTCGCCTGTCACCCCAGCACTCGGGAGGCTGAGGCAGGAGGATTGCTGAGTTTGAGGCTTGCCTGGGCTTGATAGTGAGCTCAGGGCCAGCCTGAACTACAAAGCGAGACCCTGTCTCAAAAAAAAAAAAAAAAGAAAAAATTCGAGATATTTGACCACAGCTACTAAAATGTGGTATCTCTATCACGTCTCCACGGGGACCATGTAATTTGTGGAATGTGACATGAGCCCACAAAGCAGACCCCTGTAGGGAACTGGTTATACGGGGTGGGTGTCTGCAAGCTGACATTTGTCTGTCCCTCCCCATCTTTTGGGGCAAATATTGTACCTCACAATACTATTCTACAAAAAAAGAAACACCCAAATTTCAACCTACTGGTGCTGCTGAATTTGTGTCTCTTTTGCTGTGTCTTTAAAGTAATAGAAAATCAAACCAAAAAAAAAAATCCTCAAATACTTAAACTGTAAATGAAACACATGTGAATTGCAAAGCACTCAAAATGCTTAACATGAATATCAAGATTTTGTTAAGTACTTTTTTCTATTTGAATCATTATTGGTACATTTAACAGGTAGGTGAATCGCAGTGCATGTGGGAGTTTTTTTTGGGGGGGTCACTTGTTTGTGTAGACTCCTGGACGCTTGCAAAAAATTCTAGCTACCTGCAGGCGATGTCAGCCCCAACATGGACCTGATATTAACCACCGTTCTTACGATCAACAATTTTTATTGTTATTAAGAAATGCAATTAGACCCTGGCAAACCACTGCCGAGCAATCAGTTGCAAACACCACGTTTCTGACACATGGAAGAAACTTAAGCCAGCGATGCTTCTCATCTCCGTGAGGCCTGTTTTTGTGGTTTCTCTACTTTTTCAGATATTCGCAAATTTAGAAACAGAGCACTTCCTTCGCTATTTTTTTCTCCTTTGATCTATTTTATTTCTCCTCTTTCGTTGTTAGACAAATGAGACAAAGATAAGAAATGGGAACGGAAAGACAGAGAGACGAAAAATTGTGTAAATTCCAGCGGTCTGTGATGAAATAACATAGAGTGATCAATGATAGGTCAGTAAACCGATATATAATGGTAGATAGAAATCATAGATAACCTAGAGGCAGCCTGATTGACAGATATATGAGTACATAATATTCAATATTGTGAGAGATAAATAATAAATAGCACACAGATGTATGAGACATGAAATGTATATGTATTAGGCCAATAATACAGAAACATAACAGGTATCATATGTGGATAGAAAGGTACACAGAGAGTAAGCTGATGAGAGGTTTAATAGATATATAAGTAGTAATATACATAAATGTGGGGACATAAATTACTAAAAACATATATGGGTATATTAGTCTCATAAATACATCCAACTGATTCTGCTAATGTGCTTTTATGTTAATACATGCAGCGATATAGATCTGTATTTATTACTTATACATAAGCTATGTATCTGTACATAGAAAATAAATGTGTGCACATCTCTATATAGATAGACCACAAAAAAAATCACAAACAGTGCCGGGCGTGGTGGTTCATGCTTGTCATCCCAGCACTCGGGAGGCAGAGGCAGGAGGATCGCTGAGTTTGAGGCTTGCCTGGACTACATAGTGAGCTCAGGGCCAGCCTGAACTGCAAAGCGAGACCCTGTCTCAAAAAAAAAAAAAATCTCATGAATGGTGTATTATCCCTAAAATATTCTGCACTTCTGTCTTATCGGGTTTCTCTTTGCTGGCCAGAATGCACAATAAGCACAATTTAAATGAAGGGAAGTTTATTTGTCCCCCTGACTTCAGACCTTGGTTGGCAGCTGAAGGGCAGGAGAAAGATGGCATATGGTCATGGAGGAGGAAAATGCTCCCATCATGGGGAACAGGAAGCAGAGACACAAGGAAGGCTCGCAGGACAAGTTCACCCCGTGGGCACGTCCAGTCGGGTCCACCTCCCGCAGGACCTTCAGCCAGGGACTCGGCCTCCAGGACGGGTCGAACGCAGAGCCTGGCACCCCATGACTCAGTGAGCTTCCACACACAGGAGCATTGGGGGAGGGCATTTTAGATTTAAACAATAACACTGCATCTATCATTAAGGACCAAGCCATTAAAAAAATTGGTAACTATCACTCTAGTGGAAGAAACACACACACACACACACACACACACACGCCATTTCCAGAAAAATAACTCAAGCAGAACATCTTTCTTAAGTGAAATAATATATTCTCAGAAGAGTAATCTGTTGTATTTTATAGCCTGGATCTTTCCTCCAAAGACCTGAGCCCCAGACTTTGGGGGGTGAACAGTAGTTTTGCTCCGACTGCTACTACGGAGGTATTGGGCAGTGGTTGGATGGTGGGTTATTTAACGTCTTTCTATTTAGTGCCTAATGTCTTTCTATCTATTTAACTCCACTGGAGTTTCGTCCCTGGGAAAAATGGACCAGGCCCTAGAAGTCATCAAGGCTCCTCAGGTAGCTTCTGCAAAGACCCTGCTTAACCTCGTTAGCAACTCTACATACCAAAGAAAATTGACAACATGGAGATTACCCTAACTCGAGAATGCCTTCATAAAAGAACAACACTTTGAAGCTATAAAGAAATAGCAATGTATACATCTACATAAAAATTAAAATTTGTCCATAGAAAAGAATCACAAATTAAGTTCATAAATCAAATGTGATACTTAGAAAATCCCCGCCACCATTCTGCTGAAGACAAAATAAAATTTTAGACAGTCTGAGCCCGATGGTCTCTGTAAGCATTAATCATTTCCATTATGCTATGAAAGAACCCATCAAAAGTATGTTTATGTGGGTGCTATAGAGAACTTCTTTAGTAAAAAAATAAATGGTTATAGTTTCTAAATGTCCTAACCTAGATTAAATTATTTAAAGTCGCACATGCACACACATACCCAACATAAAAATTAGCAGATGATGTATTTTATTCTACATGCATTTTCTCTGTAATAAGCACCCCATTCCTGATGTGTGCAAAGTGAAAATCTTTCCATTTCTTGATAGAATGGGTGTTGAATAATAACTGTTATTTTTTATTTTTCTGTTCCTAAGACCAAATACCCAACACTGATCAACTGAAGGAGGAGATTTTTTTGTTTTTTTTTGTTTTTTTTTTTGGCTCTTGGCTTCCAATGGTGCAGTCCATGGTCTACTGGCTCCAACGTGGGACCATCATGTTGGAAGGAAGATGGGAGAAAGATGCTGAATTAACTGCACCCGGTAAACAGAGGAAGAAGCAAGAAGAGGAAAGGAGGAGACTTTCTATTTCCCTCAGGGACCCAGCTCTTCTCACTGGGCCTCGCCTTCTATCAACTCATTTATCAATGGGTGTCCACTGATCAGTGTGCTGCTAGCAAGATCCGATCATCTCTGAACGTACACTAATTTTGTGGAGCATTTTATGTCTTGACTCCATCAGATGGAAACACAACAGAATATACTAATGCCAACCCTGCTAATGCCACTTTTCTTAGTATTTATTTTAGGTAGCAAGTTTTCTCAAATTATCCTCATTAGATACACCTAAGCGACCCAAACCTGAAACACTAAGTCTTCAAGGGAATAATTATACCAGTAATAATTTAAAAATAATCTTTTTAATCATTGTAGTCAAGTTTATAATCTGGTGTCTGTGTTAAAGAGTAGGGTAGTACCAATAAATTCAATTAAAACATAAAAAGAGTAGGGTAGATGCAATTCCCACACGCACCGGGATCAAGGTGAGGGGAGGATTTCTGCCAGTGTGTTGTCTACAAATTAGGACTGAGATGTGCAGTCCTCAATTTGCATTGCAAATCCCAGAAAGCAATTTCACCCAGATCCTGCAAAGCCATGTATTTCTTGCAAATTGGTTCTTTGATTTCAACATTTCTCTCCCCCCCCATGTTTTGTCCTTGACTCGAAATTTTCTAACAGCATGAATTTGCCCGTTGGGTCGTGTGGAAAGGAGCCTCTTAGGCAGATGGCTGGAAATGAGATCATTCGCATTTCTTACTTGGCTGTCTGTGTGTGAAGCATCAGGCCTTGTTAAAAGCAATTAGGAGGAGAGAGAAATCCTGATTTAATTGACAGACGCTGTCAAAATCCTTTTCCTCCAGACAATTCTAGGCTTTTCATATATATTTCACTAGGCTGGTTGAAACGTAATCTTTTTTTTCTTTGCTCTTTTGGGGAGTAAAGTTAAGAATACAAATGAAGGACTGAAACGGGAAAAAGAAGGGAAATGAAGCAAACTTGTCATTCGTTAAATTGCGTAAGCAGACAAGAGGAAATATAGGTGGCCATGCGATATTTTTTCAGTGCTAAACAGTATTTCCTTTATACATTAAGTGTTACAATAAATGGATTATAAAAATTAAACTCATTTGTTGAGTTTGTGTATATATATATATGTATATATATATATATATATATTTTTTTTTTTTTTTTTGAGACAGGGTCTTGCTTTGTAGTTCAGACTGTATGTGGTTCTGGGGATTGAACTCAGGGCCTTGCGCTTGCAAGGCAGGCGTTGGAACCACTGAGCTAAATCTCCGGCCCCCGTCTCCCTCTTATCTCCGCTGTCCTCATGCCTGTCCACATCTACCTCCCTGTCTCCTGTCGTGAGTCTTTTATTTCACGCTTTGAGCAAGTCGTACTTTGCGTTTCCCCTGTAAGACACTCCACACCGTGTTTCATCTTCCGTGTCTGATTTTTTTGCAGAGACACAGTGTCCGGGCTCCACGCATACCCGTTTCGTGCCCTGAGCATTCTGCTGGATTCTCCGGGTCATGACAATAAACCAACTACCAACACAGCAAGTGTGCGCGTTGGTTCTCAAAGGTAATGGCTTGGATTTGCATTTTGCCTCGCTTTCATGGTGCACAGACACTTCTGATCCGATGGTTCCCCATCTCTGAATTGTTACAGTGCTGAGAAGATTGCAAAAATTAACACCTATGCAGAGCGCTCTGTAGTGGTTTTTAGGGACCACGTGTTTCCTTTGGTTTGTCTTAGGGTACAAATAATTATCGAAGAACGCCTGTTTTCACAAAGAGCAACTTGGAGTTTGTGCATGAGAAGGTTTATTTAGCACGATTAATCACTGAGAAAACCCTCGTACAGTGGAATGTAAAAAGGGTGAGGTTGAAGAAGCTGTGGATAGCGCCAGAATACTAAAAAAAAATATATATATATATATATATATTAAAAAGTCTGCATCTTAACATATACATAAAACAGATCAGCTGGGGTCTGGATCCATATTCCAGCCTCTCATCAACAATGCTTAATTTTCTTTAAGCAACAACAAAAAAAAAATGAATAGATGTTAGAACATAAGATATAGGTAGAGAAGTTGTTATTTACTAGTTATTTGCGAATTTGAGAATTACATTTAGATAAAAGTGCACGCAGAGACTGATCTAGAAAACTTTCTGCAGATGAATCGACTTAACAGATATTCTAGCTTGATTTTCTTTCTGTAGATGAATCAACTTAATAAATAATTCTGGCTTAATTTTCTTTCTTTTAATGTTTTGTAGGACATGACACTGTTCAATGTGGTCTTTTTGCAGAGACGATAGGAAATGACCAACAGGAATAAAGCTAACAAATTGGAAAAAAATTTTTTTTTAATGTTCTCAAAGTATTTAGGCAAATAAATCTATTGAGATTATCTGTCATCATGCTAACCTCATTTTTTTCACTCATAAAGATTACAAGTTAAACATATTACATAACAATTTAAACATAATAAGTTTTTTTTCCACTTAGGAACAGTAAGTACCACTTGAGGTATTCTTCCCCCCATAGGAGATGGTTTTCTACACTGGTGATCATTAATTTATAAAGTAAAGAAATAAATTGTTTTTCTTTTCTGTTCATATTATCAGCAGGGTTAGGCTTGTGAAAAAAAATCTATGGTAGATATCTAGTAATAATTAATCCCAAGATGTTTTATGGATATGTCTCATAAATTGTAAAAGATGCTGCCTAATTTTTAGAGACTGAAAAATATATGCGTTAAGTCTTTAATGAGAACATCTATAGTTCAGCCACATGAAAAAAATCTTCATTAAATTGGCACGCACTGTCAGTCCTAGGAAAATACGTCTTGGAATTTGTAAAATTAGGGTTAGGTATCTACACGCTTGTTCATAGCAGCTCAGCGTGTGATAGCCCAATCTCAGAAACCGCCCAGATGCCCAACTGGAGACTGGATAAAGAAGATGTGTTTTTTTTTTTAAATAAAATGGAGTATGACTCTACCGTTAGAATGATAAGTTTCATTCATTTATGTGCAAGTGGATACACCCTGAGGACACACTACTAAGTGAAATAAATGATCACGGATATGTAAATACTGTATCTTCTCTCTGGTAGGAGAACCTGTAGATGTAAAAGAGTCCTAGAAGGTAGGATAGAGTTTGTAAAATAGGAAATATCCAAAGGGAATGCGGTAGGGGAAAGTTATAAGGGGAAAGAATAAATATGATTTGGAAAGAAAAAGAAATAGCATGTATATAAGGGGTGGGGGTTGTGGGTGGGTTGGGATCTGGGTAAAAATGAAAATTAACTTCTGTCATGTGCTGGTACAAATTCCCCGATGTTGGGTGTGAGTGTGAACTCTATATAAAATAAAGAACTCAGTTTAAAAAAAAAAGAAGAAAGACACCATCCAGGGGATGGAGGCTCCAGAAATAACAAATGTGGAGAAGAATGGCTAAAATTGCAAGTGCTGATCTTGAGAGCTGGGGTACGCTTCAGCCTCTGCCCTAGAACATCCATGCTCGGTTCTTTGGACTTGAACTTTGCATTCAAAGACCTCCTGAGTTCTCAGGAATTTACCCTCCACTGAACATCACAGGATCAGGTCCGTGAGAGGTTGAGAGGGGTTGGGGTACAGATGGAATCCCGCTGCTAGAACCTTGGGGTACCCCGCTTACAGTTAGTCTGGCCTGGCTTTCTTAACCTCCATATATGCGTTTTGAGACAGAGCCTTGAAAAGTTACTGCATGGTCCAGGTATGGCTTGCATTGAAACATTCCTGCCTCAGCTTCCTAAAGACCTGAGATTACAGCTGTTCACCTCTATCCCTAGATTCAGCATCCATAATCACACGATTCAATTTTATTTTATTTATTTTTTTTTGAGACAGGGTCTCACTTTGCAGTTCAGGCTGGCCCTGAGCTCACTCTGTAGCCCAGGCAAGCCTCAAATTCACAGCAATCCTCCTGCCTCTGCCTCCTGAGTGTTGGGATGACAGGCGTGAGCCACCCCGAAGGTGGTTCTGTTTCTCCAGAGAACTCTAAGTACACACACAAGTGCATGTGTCAAGTCTCCTTTTCTTGAGAAAAAGACTCGACTCCCACAACTAAAAGCAAAGGTTTTAGCTGGGTGTGATGCCAGGTTCCTTCGATCCCAGCCCTTGTGGACCAAGACAGGAGATTGCCAAGGGTTCAAGTCCAGCTTGGCCTCAGTAGTGAGCTCAGGGCCGGCCTGAGCTACACAGCAAGACCCTGTATCAAAATAAAGCAAACGAAACTCAGGGTGTGTTTCTCTGGGCAGGGACAAGCACGCCGTAGCTTTTCCATGTTCCAAATGAGGAAAAGAGGACATTACCAGAACCCCTACAGTGAGTCCTGGTCTCCTGCGAGTCACAACAGCACATGGCGAATTAATGGATAAAGACAGGACACACAGACTTAGAGAGGAAGCTCAGCTTTGGGTCTGATTGAGGCCGATCAGGACAGTGAAGACGAAGACACCCGACCTCAGTACAACCGATTGGGCTCATTGGGGGTTAATCAATGTCTCAGATGGTGGGAGTAATCCTAAGACCGTGAGGATCTTAGGCCAAAGAGAGTCTTGCATCAACTAAGACGGGCAGAGGAGCCTTTAGCTCTTATGCCAATAGGTGGGATGGGTTAAGCCGATAAGGAATTTATCTTCATATAAGAACAATAATTGATTTCCATATATGAATAATAATCATCTCCAATAACTTATCTCCATTCATGAATAATAATTATCACCATATATGAATAATAATTATCTCCAATAATAATTTATTTCCATATATGAATAATTTCTACTTGGCTCTCAAAGAGCCGGGATGTCTTTAGCTGACAGAATCTCGGCCTCAAGCGTCACAACGGTGCAGGATCCCTGAGCTCTCTGCTATGACCAGAGGCAAGAGCAGAATTTCTGTGGGTCGTGGTTGTCTTGTAGGCGAGAAGACCAGGCCTGATGGTAGTTCTGCTGTGGAATGGTCTGTATGTTTATCCGATCTACTTTTTTCCAGAGCATGATGGAGAGTCCATGTTTCAAAAACAGGATCCACGTGCCGGACGTGGAGACTCATGCCCACCAGCCATCAGTATCACACACCACAGGGCCGGGCGTGGTGGCTCACGCCTGTCATCCCGGCACTCGGGAGGCAGAGGCAGGAGGGTTGCTGAGTTCGAGGTTTGCCTGGGCTCCATAGTGAGCTCAGGGCCAGCCTGAACTGCAAAGCGAGACCCTGTCTCAGAAAAAAAAAAAAAAAAAGGATTCATGGCCACGTATATCTGGTAGCTTTTTCCTATTTCTTCTCATAAGGGTCAGAGTCCAATGGCCGTCTGGGGTTGATTGGGTTTCCCTGCGCAAAATCACAGGAAAAGTAGGTCTGCTCACGGAAAAGTAAAAATAAAAATAAGTAAGCGTGTTTATTTCAGTAAGTTCTGTGGGTATCAAGGATTTAGTGAACACCTTGGCCTCATAAAAATTAGACGTCAACTAACAACATGCTGGCCTTGTGGAAAGGGGTTGCTGCCGTGTACTGTGGATTAATTTAGATTTTCAAGTGCTTGGCAGAAACCTTTTGCCCACTCAGTAAGCTAATGTCTGTCCATGTTAAATAGGTCAGAAAATGGACAGGGATGGAGAAAAACGAGTAACAATCACAAACAAACCCTTCAAAAGTTAAAGCGCAAATGTCTTTCTCCTCTACTGGCAAATGTACACTTTTCATATAGGAGAATGAGCACATGCCAGATAAACCAGATTAATATGGTGATCAACCTGCTTAGTCATTTAAAATCTGGAAAGAAGTTCCCTCTAAGACAAGCGTTAAAGAATAAAATGCAAGGGTTTTTTTTTTTTAAACACCATTAAAATTAATCTGAAATTCCGGTTGCTTCGTCAATGCCTCTTCCAGGGACCCCAGCAGGAGCAGAATCCCAGGGTCATAATTAAGTCTCTCGGAATTATTTTGAAAATCTGGTTATAAATTTTTTTTTTGAGACAGGGTCTCGCTTTGTAGTTCAGGCTGGCCCTGAGCTCACTGTGTAGCCCAGGCGAGCCTGGAACTCAGCAATCCTCCTGCCTCAGCCTCCCGAGGGCTGGGATGACAGGCGTGAGCCACCACGCCCGGCTATCTTCCTCTATTTAAGGTGAAAAGGGAGACTCTGTGTCACACGTTCAGAAATACATCACTGTATAATCATATATTTAACTCAATTTCGTAGCAATACCATTAGCCTGTCGCGTGCCACACATCACAGATCTGGAGCCGAGACAGTAATTTACTTATTTTCACGAGCGGCTGGGAGTGTGACAGGCCCAGGGACGGTGGGCCTCGGACCGGAGACATTTAAATCACCCTGTCGGACAGATTAAAAGAAACTGCACAGATTTATGGGCAAGGTGACAGATTTTAAACCCCTGCTTAAGTGTACGAAATTAGCCTAAAAGGATGTCGCCGTTCACCTCGACTGACAACTAAATGATACAGAGAACGCATCAAAGTTCAAGGCAGTAGTAGGATTTGAGTCGAGGGTGGTCGGGGGAGAGACGGGATAATGTTTTCTTCCTGGACTAACAAAAAAAGACCAGTCTTTGGAGTCTCCATTCTTTTCCATCTTTATGCTGCTAAAATATTGAGATATGTATTGCTGACGTGGATGGAAGCAACCAGCACAACAGTAATGAAAAAAAGTTGCTTGTGACATCTGTTTCATAGGCTGTGCTACTCATAGCAACACACTTACTATCTTGTGCTTTCTTTGCAACTTTAAGTAGGACTCTAATACGATTTTTTTTTTTTTTGAGACAGGGTCTCACTGTGTAGTTCAGGCTGGCCCTGAGCTCACTATGGAGCCCAGGCAAGCCTCGAACTCAGCAATCCTCCTGCCTCTGCCTCCCGAGTGCTGGGATGACAGGCGTGAGTCACCGCGCCCAGCATTGCAAGTGGTTACCGGGATCAAACTCAGGACCTTGCGCTTGCGAGGCAGGCGCCAGAACCACTGAGCTAAATCACCAGCCCAATCCTTCCCTTTCTTTTCCGATATAAGTTCCCCACAATCTCACTTCAGCTGTATAAAAAAACCCTGGGGGTAAAAGATTCATCTGGCCTGCTGGTTTTTCCTCAGTGACCTGATCAGTGGTCCAAATTGGGAAATATTTCCTTCTTGTGGTTGTTGTTACTGTTTGGTTTTGTGGCGCAGGGGATTGAACTTGGGACCTGGGCTCTCCACGGGGCTGACAGGCCGCTGAGCTACATTCCCAGGCCAGAAATGCAGAATATTTTCAGAATTAGGACCGAGGCAGTGGAAGACTGGGAAAAAAGGCAGAAAGAAGTTGTAAGGATATAGAATTGTAGTATATTATTTACATCATATTGTATTATATTATATTATATTGTATTATATTGCATTGTATTATATTATATTGTATTGTGTTATATTATATTATATTATATTATATTATATTATATTATATTATATTATATTATATTATATTATATTATATGTTATTAGAAGGGCACGGACCCAATAGGACCAGCTTTTATGTCATTGACGAGACGGTAAGCTGCAGAACGGAAACTCAGTCTGAGGAACGTAAAAAAATTAGGCGCATATGATCCGGGGCACGTGGACAGAACTAAATTCATCCCTGAAAGGTGTACATAGTGCTTCCTGCCATATGCGCTATTTTATTTCGAATTTAGGCATGCTGTGCAATTTCACTCACTTTTCACCTTGGAGAGAGGAACTTTATTTCAATAACACAATGTTTAATCATCTTCGTGATAATTTTAGTGAAATCTACTAAGAGAATCCAAATAAATTCAGACATGCTTCGTACGTGAGATGACTACTTAGGGCATATTTCCGCTGAAAATTTTAACATTATCTTTCTATGAATGAGAGACAATACCAACTGATATGTGCGGCAGTTATAGTAAGTTATAAACAACAATTATAAACAATAAATTATAAACAATAGTATACTGCCCAAATGTCTCTTAGAATTGGGGAATCGTAAATATGATATTTAAATCTAATGAGAAGATGTAATTAAAACATCTTTAAAATGGATTTTAATTAGTTTCAGATGACAGTATAAGAAAATGATTCCTTTAGGCTCCTGGAAATTGTCCAAGAAAAAAAACGAAAGGCAGAAATAGTAGTAAAATAAATGTTAGGTGGGGCCCGGGATTTGGCTCAGTGGTTCTGGCACCTGCCTCGCAAGCGCAAGGTCCTGAGTTCGATCCCCGGTGACCACATACAACAATACCAGGTGTGGTGACTCACGCCCACCAGAAATCAGTACCACACACCACAGTGCCGGGCGTGGTGGCTCACGCCTGCAACCCCAGCAAACAAACAAATAAATAAACAAATGAACTTTCTGTGCCACATTTTCAACACTGTGGACTTATTTTCATGCTTTAATGGACATTTTGCTGGAAGCACTGAGCTAAATTATTTTCTGGCTTCCTTATTTCTTAACATTTATTTGTTTATTTATCTATTTATATTTTATTTATTTGTTTATTTATTTATTGAGACAGGGTGTTGGTTTGTAGCTCAGGCTGGCCCTGAGCTCACTATGGAGCCCAGGCAAGGCTCGAACTCAGCAACCCTCCTGCCTCTGCCTCCCGAGTGGCAGCATGACAGGCGTGAGCCACCACGCCCGGCCCTTTTCCTTCTGTTTACAGGGAGATTCACCCGTAGGGATCCAGAAATCTGAGCTCTTCAAGCTCCGACCGTGGCTGCTGGGTGCGTGGCTGCAGGAACTGGAAATAGCCAGGCTTTGCAGAAATTGGGGAAGACAGAAGGAGGCTTAAAAATAGGTTAGACCCAAATGAAAAGAATGTACTTGTACATTTTAGGTTAGCTCCAAAAAAAAAAAAAAAAAAAAAAAAAGGAAAAGAAAAATGTTCAGCAAAGCCACCCACTGTACTCTAAGATGGGTGCTCACAAAGGTCAAACTTCTTGAAGAGCAAACGGTTCATCAGGACCTCCCTAGCGACACTGTGATTAGGAGCGCCCCGGTGGGCACCCTGTTCGGCAGTGTATTGAGCTGAATGTTATTTAGCTTGCAAAAAATTTCACCCACCCACGGCCACCCAACTCCAGAGAATCCCTCACAGTGACAAAGTGAACCTAAAGCAAACTGTGAGGAAACGATACTTTCTAAGGACGATCACAGGCATGTGGCATTATCCACTTCCGGCCAGCGGTGGGCGTGTCTGGCTCTAATCTACACCCTCCGGGAAGCTGAGGCAGGAGGGTGGTGTACTCAAGGCCCATCTGGTTGGCCACAAGATTTAGTGAGATTCCGTCTCAAAATAAAATCAGTCAAATGAGTTAATCACAAAAGTTCTGGATTTAGCTGCACACAAAGGTCTCTGCGATTGAACCGCATCACTGGTAATATAAAAATGATCCTTTCGGGGCCCAGGGGATAAAGAGGAGATGCTGTCAGACCTCAGTCGCATAACAAGGCAGCAAACAGGGGTCGGTTTAAAAGAGAAACAAACGGGCCCGGAGATTTAGCTCAGTGGTTCCGGCGCCTGCCTAGCAAGTGCAAGGTCCCCGGTTCGATCCTGGTAACTACATACAACAACACCGGGCGTAGTGACTCACGTGCATCAGCAATCTACCATATACCACAAATGCCGGGCGTGGTGGCTCAGGCCTGTCATCCCGGCCCTCAGGAGGCTGAGGCAGGAGGGTTGCTGTGAGTTCAAGGCTTGCCTGGGCTGCAGAGTGAGCTCAGGGCCGGCCCAAACTACAAAGCGAGACCCTGTCCCCCCAAAACCACATAATAATAATAATAATAATAATAATAATAACAATAATAATAATAATTTCCATAATCTGAAATAGAGCTGGGCGTGGCCGGGCAGTCTCCTGCCGTCCCAGGCTTGGAAGGCAGAGGCTGGAAGATCTCCACTCGACCTGTCTAGAAAATGATGAGAACAGAAGTGCCGCTGGGTTCCGCTTCTGGCACCAACACGCTCACGGGCACCTTGGCCTTTCCCTCCTCCGACCCTGAAGCCCACGTCACGAACACGCTCTCGTCGGTTGATTTGAGAATGGTAGTTCTATCTTAGGCAAATTTTGAAAAAGCCGATACACGAACAGAGCCAATGCTATGATGTTAGTGAGACTCTGTTTGTTTGTTTGTTTTTCTGAGACAGGGTCTCGCTTTGTAGTTCACGCTGGTCCTGAGCTCACCATGGAGCCCAGTCAAGCCTCGAACTCACAGCAACCCTCCTGCCTCTGCCTCCCGAGTGCTGGGACATGTACATATATCAGGCACAGGGACATCTAATTATAATTTCAACCCCTCGGGAGACTGGACTAGGAAAGTGGAAGTTAAAATCTAGCCGGGCTGTGGCTATCTTCGCCAAGTCTGTCTCAAAACCAAAACTCTAAGGTCTGGGTACGTAGCCCAGAAACAGGGCAATGGCCTAACACGGGCAAAGCCCTGAGTTTAATCCCTCAAAACCGCAAAAATGACAAAGGAAAAGCAAAGCCCTTGGCCATGTTTTCCTGACTAATCATTTTCCATCTGTTAACTCACTAGGATTAATAACTTCGCTTGATAAAAGAATTTGCAATAATCGGTCCAGTGTCTGATTCAGATAAAGAAAACTCTGCCACATACTTTTTCACTAAGGGTGGCGCGGAATTGCAGAATAACAGAATTGTAATTAATTTATTTTAATTAATTAGTTTAATTGCAGAATGACACAATTGTAATTATGATCTCCTGTGCTTGAAGAAATCTCGACACCCCAACAGGACCACGGCCCGCGATGTCGTGATTTGGGGCGATATCTGTTCACACGTGTCGTTTCCGTGCGGTGATTTGAGATGCCAACTAAAGCAAATCTGAATGGTAAAATGATTTGTGCATCGCAGAGAAATTGGCTTTTAAGCAATCCCGGCCATATATCCCGGAAACAACTGTGTCTGCAAGAAACGTCCTGGGGAAATGTCCTCTCCTCGGCACCCTCTTTTTAGAGACAGACTTTCCTATGTTAATCCTCCCCCCCCCCCCCCAGAGACGAGCCTTCTTCTCGTATGGAGATGACTGTGTGTAGGGTGAGAGGCCGGCGGTGTTCGGAGCCCGAGGCCGGCGGTGTTCGGAGCCCGAGGCCGGGCTCCCTGGGGCGATCCGACCGCCCGCGGCCTGCCCGGGAGAGACAGCCGTGCGCAGGCAGCAGCGAGCAGCGACGGGCCGGACCGCAGCGGGCGCGGTTTCTCGGCCTCCCGGGGCTGCCAGGCCCGGCGCGACCCGAGCACGGCGAGAACGGCCCCGGCCCCGGCG
>PVIC010043931.1:0-15219 GCA_004025085.1 Thryonomys swinderianus
AAAAAAAAAAAAAAAAAAAAAAAAAAAAAAGAACAAGGTGAAACCATCCACAAGAATAAGCAGTATGGGGGGGGAAATCAAAGATAGTTGTGAGCCAATATACAGTTAGACAGCATTAGTAAATTCTAGTGTTCAATAGCAAGTAAGATGTCTAGAGTGTGTCCTGTATCGTGTGTCCTATAAAGCTGTAGAAGGCAGAACCTGAAGGTTCTCAACAGAGGAACGATTATATTATTGTTTAGAGATGGAAATGCTGATTGCTGTAACTTCATTACAGCACACATTGTATATGATGTGTGCAGATTATCACTGTACCATATACATGTGTACAATTGCTGTGCCAATAAAATCTCCACTTAGTATAAAAAAAATTAAAAAGATAGTTGTGAATTCAATACAAGAGCCCCAAATTGGCTTCACATATCCAAAACCTAACCTGGAGTCAGGGTAGTGAAGTTATTCCTCAAAGGGTATAAAAATTAGGCTCAGGAAATAAATGATGTAGATTTTTTAAGAGCAGAGACTCTAGTAGTCCATCCTGGATATGAAGGCAAAGGCATATCAAAAGAATATACACAGAGTGTCATAGTTTGCTAGCAAGGCTATAATGTATCAAATCCTATATGACTTTTCATAAGCAATCTCCATACATAATTCACAGGTATAAAAAAAGGAGAGGAATCAAAAAAATGTGGAATTCACCAACCAATTATTAAATGTATTATATATATATGCATCATGGATTCATGGATTTAGACATAATAAAGAATGGAATACTGACATTTGTAGCAACATGGGTAGAACTACAGAATATTATGTTAAGTGAAATAAATCAGGCACAGATACTTCATGTTCTCATATATGGAAACTAAAAAGTTGATTTCATACGAGAGAGAAGATAGTTGAATTCAAATGTGGAAATGGAGCATGGAATGTTAACAGGTAGAGGAGTGTAACAGGCTAGGTAGAGTAACTTCTCATATTCTACAGCACAGCCAGTATCTTTCTTCCTTTCTGCAATATTGTGCACTGGACCTAGGGACTTGTGCATGCTAGCTAAGTGCTCTACCACTGAGCTACCCCCACAGTCCTTTTTAAGACAATCTCTCTACATTCCCCCAGCTAGATATAAACTTGTGATACTCCTGCCTCAGCCTGCTGAGCAGCTTGGATTATAGGTATGTACTACTGTGCCTGTGTAGCAATTTCCCTATTGCTAAATTCATATAAACTATTCAGAGAGTTGAGTAACACAAAAAATGGCACTTAGGAGAAAAATAATTATAAATATCAATAATCATTTAAGGAGCTGCAAATAAAAAGTGAGATAATTTTTATACTGTAGTTAACCAGAGTAAAGATGGTGTGAAGAAAATAATCTAACAGTATTCTATAATTTTAAATGATCCAATTTTCTCGTGAACAATTAGCATATATTCTTTGATCTTGGAATTTCAAGCCTAGCATTTTACTCTACCTTCAAAAGCTTGACAATTGTATTTATATGTATCATACTAAATACTTTTTTATCTATATGCACAGGATTAAAATTTGAAGACTATCAACAACCCCCATGTCCACATCATAGACACTACAAATGGCATGTATACACTAAGGGAATACTATATAGTTTATACAGAGAAAGAGATAAATTGCACTGTCTTTTCAAAGAGCTCCAAGATGCATTCTGTTAAGAAAGATTCACATGGTATAATGAGCACAATCTAAACATTTAAAAAAGGGGAAAAAAATTAAGGTAACACTGGCTATTCAAATTTCATTGATTCAACACACGAACTTTTCTAGAAATAAGGTTCAAATCACATGGGGAATTAGGAAAAAAAGATGAAGAAAACAAAGATTATATATGTGAATGCATTATTTCTCCTAGGGAAAAAAAAAATCACAACAAACTGTTAGTTTAAAAAATATGTAAACAAGGGCTGGAGGGTTAGCTCAGTGGTTCTGGCGCCTGCCTCGCAAGTGCAAGGTCCTGAGTTCGATTTCCGTTCTCTGGTAACCACATACAATGCTGGGCGTGGAGACTCACCCACCAACAATCAATATATAATTTTTTTTTTTTTGAGACAGAGCTTTGCTTTAGGCCAGGGCCAGTGTAGCCCGGGCTGGCCTGTGCCTCAGCTTCTCCAGTGCCGGGATTACAGGTGTGTCTCACCATGCCTGGCTGCTCTAAGATTTTAAAAAAGAAACAGTTTGAAGGGAGGAAAAGGAAAAAAGAAATCAAGTATAATGCTTTTTTCTTTTCCTCTAGTGCTAAGGATCAAACAAAGGTCTTTAAGTAGCATGCTAAACAAGCATTCTACAACTAAGCTACACCAACCAAGTATAATTCATTGATTTATGACTTTTGTTAAAAATTTAAAATTCTAAGGAAAGATACTTAGGATTTCTCTTAAAAGGAAAAACAGCAACATAAAAACAATTCCAACCTATACTTTGTAAATGAAAATAAAACTGGTAAATATAAGCTTTGAGGATAAAAAAATGACTGGAGAAATATTTCCTGAATGTTTTCAGACCATGCAGTTACATACTACTTACCCAGCTTGGAAAGTCAGACCAAGTTGGAACTCGCTGACAGAGGTCTCGGAGAATACGAATGATAATCACACATGACTGTAGACCATTAGCTCTGGCCTTAAGGGCAACACAAAAACCAACTGAATTAATCTTAGAAATATTGAAAATATCCCTTGATGAAAAAAAAAAGTTAAAATACCACTGTTCAATGGAAGCTCAGATAAAAACAACAATCACATTTAAAATTGAATTCAATGAGCTGCCATTTACAGCAATATTTTATGTCAGGGTTAGTATTTAAAAGCTGGCATTTAGGTCAAAGTAAACAGATTATACAAGAATAATATTTCTTGATCCCCTGTGAACCTTGACCTGTGTTCATTTAAACAGTAATTTAAAAAAATCTGCCTACATTAGAAATAAAAGAAAAGGTGAAGAGCTAAAACGTCTGTCTAGGGACTGAAAGGCTAAGGAAATCTGTTTGGTTTCCATTCTGTGCCTTTGCATGACTGCAAAGTCACTAAACCAAACAGCTGCTTCCTCACCTTTCACTCCCTACACTTGATAACTTAGAGAAAGAGGGGGGAAAATCTTAAATCTATACACAAAGCCTTTAAACACATATTCTATTATTTAAAGCAAAGTTAATCTGCAGCCTTATGGAATATAATATATTTACACAAACTTGTGATATTCCTAAACAAGACAACTTTAAATATAGCCACTAAAAATAAAAAATAAAAAAACCCGAACTACAAAATACCCCCAAAATCTAAGTTTATTGTCAAATGAATAATAACTGCAATATGCAGATCTTCATACCCAGCTTTCTAGGTCAACTGTTTCAAAGATTTAATTTAAAATAGTATTGCCTGGGCATCTTTCCAAATGTTTAAGCACAGTTAAACATGTTTTACTGAACTACTCTCTCATAAGGCTACAAGAAAAAAGTAAAATGATGTTCCGAACCTGGAACCACTTAGCGTGGCGTAGAGCAGCCAGAGCGTCAAGGCATTTTTGCCTGTCCAAGACGTCCGGTGGGTCTTTCACCATACCCGAGGTTACATCTAAAATGGATTGAATTGGCAAAATGCAGTGAGGAATGGGTGTTTGACCAGGTGAGCAAGACACTTCCTTAATGCAGCATCAGTGTCACATGAGCCATTTGAGAGTTTGTTAGCACTTTAATGTACCCAGAAAGTTATTTTCAATAAATTTACATAATCAAGCAGGAAAAAAGAATTAAGTTAAAACCTTAATTCAGTAGTACAGTAATAAATATTTTCTGGAAATGTAAACCCTACCCACCCAAATGAAATCAAAAGGAAAGATTACTGGACACAGTGCACCAGCACGAAGAAGACAAGAGGGAACACAAAAATCCACCGTAATAAATGAGAATGTACAATAAACTGAGTTTATTCACTTAAGTGGTCATAAATTATAAATTATTCTGCAGCTAATGTAACAAAGAACTGATGATAAATGAAATGATCAATACAATAATAATCAAGAAAAAAATGAAGAGCCAGATACAAATATTTCTAGGAGTTAAAGCTCTTTCTTCCCTAAGAGAATTTTAACTAACAGAATGTGAAATGTTCTTTACAATAGAAAGTTTTCATAGTAAGTATCCCAAAGCATAACTGTAGGGAAACCACTGATAAAAGAAAAAAAGGGAGTGCTCGCTTCGGCAGCACATATACTAAAAAAGAAAAAAAAGGAAATAGGAACTAGCACAGTTAAAGTATCGAAAGATGTCAAGAATCTGTATGATTTGATAAGTAATATATAGGGTCTTTTAAGTCGGTTAAAACATAAATGAGCTACAAAAGCTTGCACAGAAAATATGAAATTTGATCAGGTTAGGAGGTTAACATTACATTAATAAAAATCATTCACAAAAGTAGTCAGAGGCAGTTATATTTTCATAAAAATACACCTATAAAACAGGCATAAAAATAACAAATTTTGTATTCAAACCACTAAGAAAAGGGTAATTATTTCAACATAGTTCACTCACAGCTTTCAGTGGTTTTTATAATATATAATTACCTACTGTGTGAAAAGTCCTTTAACTAAAGAGCACCATAATCATGAGGCCTTTAGGATGTCACACATGGACTACCTCAAATGAATATACATTTTATATCACAAAAGAAGAAAAAGGTGGGCCATTTGCCTTTCTAATGGCCCTTACTCTGGAGTCTGGGTCTATCCACACTTTTTCCCACCTCCACTTCCAAATAAATCACCCTTTTAAAAAGAGGAGGAGGAGGAGGAAGAGGAAGTGAAAAAAGGGAAAAAGGAAGAGAAGAAGGTGTAGGTAATGGTGGAAAGATTTTAAGAATATTGCTGCGTGTGGGCAAACTACATGAATATATACATCTCATCTTTAGCATTCACAAATTGTAAAAGATAAAACTATTTTTATTTATTTATTAATTTTTTTGGAGATAGGTTCTCGCTTTGTAGTTCAGGCTGGCCCTGAGCTCACTATGTAGCCCAGGCAAGCCACCGCGAACTCAGCAATCTTGTCTCTGCCTCCCGAGTGCTGGGATTACAGGCGTGAGCCACCACGCCCAGCACTCTATGTGGTTACTAGGATCAAACTCAGGACCTTGTGCTTGTGAGGCAGGTGCCGGAACCACTGAGCTAAATCTCCGGCCCTATTGTTATTTTTTAAAGTCTATCTTAAAATTAATCAAGAATTACATTCTAAATATGATTCAGAAAGAAAATGAAAGTATGTATATAAGGGGTGGGGGCTGAGGGTGGGTAGGGACGTGGGTAAAAATGAGAACTAATTGTATCATATACTGGTACAAATTCCCCAATGTTGTGTGTGATTGTGAGCTGTATATAAAATGTACCAATAAAGAATTAAAAAAAAAGAATTACATTCTAATCCCTCCTCCTGAGATGGGGTATCACTATGTAGTTCAGGCTGGCCTTCAACTCACTATGAAACTCAGGTTGACCTTGAATTTACCATGATCCTCCTGTCTCAGCCTTCCAGTGCTGAGATTACAGGCATGTACCACCATGCCAGGCTACATTCCTTTTTTTGTTTTTTTTCAGCTTTTACTCCTCAAATTATCATATAGATACAGGCTTTCTAGAAAACCTGAAAGGAGGAAGTATGTCATCAATACCTCTGGTACTTTGAAGACAGACAATGAAAGCAGATCCTGGTGATAGTAAGAAATTACCTTATTAGGAAACAAAGAGTAGTAATTCCCAAACCGGCAAGACCAATTATTGAACACAGAAATAACTTGGATATGAGAAAAGGTATTTTGGGATAAAAAACAGGTACACAGGAAAGCACAGTTAAAAGTAAAAAAACAAAAAAACAAAAAAATAAAAAACAAAGCATTCCCATTTCCTAAAGCTTACAGAACATGCTAAAGTACCTCTCTCTATGTCCCTTATTATTTTTGTTGTTTGCTAAAGCTAGAATGCAATTATGTACAATTTCCTTCAGAACGTTTCTAAATATCTAATGTTAATTCATTTTATAATTTCCTTCCAATATGTAAGAAATTTTTCCTTTCTGTACACGAATATTTAAAACTTTGAAAATTATAATCCATGATACAAATTACAAGGTGCTAAGAAACCTACTACAAGTTAAAAATAAATTAGAGCTATAAGTAGGAAATTTTTATTAAATTTAGAGTGTGGATTTTTGCACCCATTTTTGTATTTCAAGTGGATTAACCCCTTAGATATTGTGCTAAAGTCATACTTATTGCCGAATACCCAGTTAACAAAACGAAAATCAATTTATAAGAACAAAATACAAATTCTTATCCTACATGAATGTATTCTATTAATTTAAGGGGTTAATCACCAATTAGAAGACATGCTGTGTCCACACTATTTTGCAATTAAAAGTTAATGGGAATGTTAATTAAAATTAACACGATTATGTAAAATATATAATTCACTCAACCATTTAAAAAACTAGTGTGAACACTGCTCATTTCTAGAAGAGACAAAGACAAACATAACAGCCACACAAAAGACAGTAAACGCCAGACGCTGCATCCAAAATCCCTCCTGGACCAAATGGCAGATGTGACACTGAGCTTTTGAAAACCTTGGTCAAAAATCCTTCCGATGTCTTGGCAGCAACCCCTGACAGGAATCAATCCCCTCTGCTAGAAGGCTTTGGACCGGGCCTGATAGAGCTACAGGTGGAAAAGAACATACAATACTTGATTTGCTGCAGAGGAATACTCTGTAGCAAGGGTTAGAGCATTTTGAACACTTTTAAGATTAAAGTCAATTCAATGTTCACTGAATGTTTAACTGTCAAACACAGTACCATAAAATAGAGCTGTCATGTGTTTAACAGTTATTTGAACAATTTAATCATTTTATTAAATAAATTTGTGTATTAAATAGGACCATTATACATTAAACAGGCTACTATACTATGGCAAGTAAGTCTCACGATTACCAGTTTCTTCCGGCAAAGCCTTCCTTCCCCGCTGTACTAACTCCCCAAAGCAAGCTAGAGGCTTTAAATGATTTTAAGACACAGAGCACTGGGAGCTGCAGTGAGAGAGAATACATACCATTAGTCTGCAGCAAGAAAGAAGCAATCTTTGTAATGAAGCTAAAGACAGTTTGCTGCAGTTACCTACAGCAAGGAATGCTCACTCTATCCTACTTCTACACTTTTGCACATCCAACTTTCCAGCTCAGTGTCTTGAAGCAAAATTGTTCAATTTTGGATTGACCATTTCCCTTATGATCATATTTATAAAATTCAGAACAGTATTTCTAATTCAAGTTTGGGTCAGACAAAAATATAATTTTGTTTCCTTTAGAAAGGATTATTAAATATTTTACCACAACTATGAGATTATTAACTTCAGACCCTAATGGCTTTAGGCTACAGTAGTTAAGTCCAATGTTAAACAAGATGTACTCTGAAAAAAAGGTAAATGGTTATACAAGTATAACTACATAAGAAATATAACAACATTTATAAGATATCCTTTTAGAAGATTTTCAAATTTCAAATCTTGATGGTCATATGCTTCGTATGACCTGATCAGATTGACTCAGGAACTATTTTCTCCAGCAACATCTGTGGCCAGATCCTGAGAAGAAATTCATGTTTACATAACAGATCCTCCTCACAAATTCCTTTATTTTTAAGGTGCAAAGCTTAAGATACAACATGAGTCCTAAAATGGTATCTATACAAAAAGCATGTAAGATCAGACATGTCTCCCAATGAGGTTTTGGATAAAATGTTCTTTTCCTGGGTTGTGGAAAGCCCAGAGCCTTAAAAAAGTTGCTTTGCTGTAAGAAGACATTTAAAGGGACAATAACTGAGAGTCTTTTCTCTACAACCTGTATCACAAAGAAATAATAGTGTAGATTATAATTGCATATTCAATAAAATGTACAGAAACAACATGAAAGGAAACAAAGTAAATTTTATCTGACCCATAAAACAACAAAATCAACATACTGCAGACTGATCATGCTTTTTGGCTTAAAAGCTCTTAAAGCTTTGAAAATATTACAGAACAGTCCCTAAAGCAACATTGCTGGCACCAACAGGATTTCATATCCTACAATTGTAAGTTAAGTTTAAAAACCCTGAACTGTATAACTTACACTATCTATATATTTTTCAGTATTTCTAGTGTGATATTCAGGCCAATGCCTAAATCTATATACATAAAGATGATCTGTATTTATGAAAATGCTCCAAACCAAAGAGCAACCTCAGAGAACTGGAAATATTTATCTTAGGATAAGCCAAATCCATAATTATAAACCTACCAATAAGCTTAAAATATTTGATATGAATTTTAGGCCAATTTCATTTGTGAAATTCTCTTTTTTTTGAGACAAGGCAAGAACTTAACCCAAGTTGAAGTTGCAGCTCCTGGTTACCAGCAAACATTTTTCATGTATCAACTATGCCAGTAAAAATTTTGAAGTTTTTCTTCCCAGAAATCTGAGGTTAGCATTTAAAAAAAAAAAAATCACGAAAACCAATTACATTACGAGTGTTTCATGAAAAAAATACATCATTAAGAAGTACATTTACTTTGTGGAAACTGTCTTAAAACTAGTTGCTAAATAAGTCAAATCTATCAAATTCATATGTAATGCCAGCATGTTGCCTTCTAGGGCTTAATGCCATCTTAGAGAATAGGTAAATGAAAAAAACAGTTAAGAGTAGAATGTTTAATGGCTTTCCAACCTCCTTCCCTCATGTTCTCTTCTCGAATAATTGGAGAGGTCAAGGTGATAGTGACTTGCATTTTGGGTTCCACACATGAATTCAAAATTATTGCCGCATCAGATAAAGCACATTTTATGTCATATTTTTCAGGACTTATAACCTATGTAATGAAGACATAAGAAATTAGTTGGACTTGTTGTATTAACAGGCAAAAACAATTTCATTATGGTACTTAGTTTTCACTATCGTAAATCATTCTACAAGGACTGGATCATACTTTGCTCAGAAGGCCTGTCAGATTTAACACTATTATGATTCTCTTGAACCTCATTTTCAGGATTTTTTGTTCCACTATTATTTCTATTATATGATGTCCCTCTTAGATGATGAAATTTTGCATAAAATATTGCCAGTATTTATCTCTTATATTTACAGAATGTGAAAAAAAAGAACAAAACAAATACCCAGGAACTACAATTTATCCATTCCCAGTGTACATTCCATGTGCATTCAGCAGATCTGTCTTATCAAGTCAGAAGGTTCTAGTTGAAAAAACCAGACCAAACCAAAACACTCACTGCAATTTGATATATGTATAATCACAATAAATAAATTGTAAGACTATACATTACAGCACCCAAGCTCAGATCCTAGCTCTACTTCATTAGTGATATGAAGGTGGGCAAATTTATTTCCTTGTGTCTGTTTCTGTAAAATGGAGACAATAATTGTATCTTATACAGTACTTACTGAAGAATTAGTCAACTGTATGAAGCCCTTAATTGTGAACTATGAAGACAAGTTTTATTTTACTTATCTACTTATAGAATTAGAACAGGGTGATTTGGGAAGAAGAATCTTAGCATAACCGTTAAATGATTCAGTTAGAATTCTGCTTTGTAGTTTAGAAGGCACCATTATTAGGATTAAGATGTTTCTTACAATTTCCTTGATTTTTCTTTTTATGGCATCACTGGGGTTTGAACTCCAGCCCATGTGGTTGCAAGACAGGTACACTGCCACTGAGCTAAATCCCCCATCCCCTTTTCTTGATTTTTCTATGGTCTCTAAATCTTTACTCTTTCTTAGTTTTTTTTTTCTTTTTAATTTTTGTTGAGACAGGGTCTTGAGCTCACTATGTAGCCCAGACAAGCCTTGAACTCACAGGAATCCTTCTGTCTCTGCCTCCTGAGTGCTGGAATGACAGGTGTGAGCCACCACACCCAGCACTGTGGTGTGTGGTACCAGGACCTTGTGCTTGCCAGGCAGACACTGGAACCACTGAGCTAAACCCCAGGCACCAAATCTTTACTTTTCATTGACCTAGCACTATCAACACAGCTAAGAAGTGGGCACAGAATGCTGACGTGGTGGGTCCTAATATATATATATTTTTTCCTCGGTACTGGGAATTGAACTTGGGCCCTTGTGTATCCAAGGTTGGTGTGGTAACACTTGAGCTAAATCCCCAGCCCAAATGGGTCCTAATATTTAAGAATCCTCCACATGGGCCGGAGGGTTAGCTCAGTGGTTCTGGCGCCTGCCTCGCAAGCCTAAGGACCTGAGTTCGATCCCCGGTTACCACATATAATGCTGGGCGTGGTGGCTCACGCCTGTAATCCCAGCGCTCGGGAGGCAGAGACAGGAGGATTGCTGAGTTCGCGGCGGCTTACCTGGGCACCATAGTGAGCTCAGGGCCAGCCTGAACTACAAAGCAAGACCCTGTCTCCAAAAAGCAAAAAAAAAAAAAAAAAAAGAATCCTCCACAGTAAGAAACTTCACTATCTGGAGTAAAAGTAACAAAACAAACCACAGTTTAAGTGTTAAAGTTTAACTTTGTTAGGATGTTGTACCATCCACTTTGTCATCTATTGCTCTATTTACTGTCAGCAGGTTATTATTCAGACTTACTGCTATGGTCCCATATTAACTGAAATATCAATCCCTGAATGTAGAACATAAAGTTCTGAAATACTTATACCTTATATTATTACTTTTGATCTATGAGTCTGAATGCAAAAAAAAATTTAAGCAAATGTTCTATTAAGTGTACAATGCCATAATATGCTTGATGGAAACAAGAAAAAGGAAATATTTCCTATCATTACTAAAATTAGAAAACAAACTACAATGCTGATCTCTTATTTTCTGAAATTTTAGTTACCTGTGGTCAACTACACTTTGAAATATTAAAAGAAAAATTCCAGAAATGAAAAATATGAAATTGTGAGTCATCCCACCCTATTTGGCCTGCTATATAAAATACTGTTTACATAATGTATTCATGCTACATATTTTACCTGCCCACAGGCCAATCATTAGCACTCTTGATTATCAGACCGATTATTACAGTATGGTGATGCTTGCACTCCAGTTATTTTATTTTACTTTATAATGGCCCCACAAGAGCAATATGACAAATGTGACAAAGAGGAGTTTAAGACCATTATGTACTATATATAGTGATATCATGCCTCAAAAGAAAAGAAAAGAAAAAAAAAGAGAAGAGAAAAGAGAAGAAAAGAAAAATCACATTCAGGTTGGAGTTGCTACTAAAATCTATGGTGAGTTACTGTTGTTAATCTTACTATGCCCTGTTTGTAAATGAAACACCATAAACATGTACAGGGAAAAATAACACATACTGGATATCTTTTTTTTTGCTTTTTGGAGACAGGGTCTCGCGTTGTAGTTCAGGCTAGCCCTGAGCTCACTATGGTGCCCAGGCAAGCCGCCGTGAACTCAGCAATCCTCCTGTCTCTGCCTCCCAAGTGCTGGGATTACATGCGTGAGCCACCACGTAAGGCATTTTAGTATGTGGTGTTGATTGTCGGTGGGCGTGTCTCCACGCCCAGCATTATACGTGGTTACTGGGGATCGAACTCAGGTCCTTGCGCTTGCGAGGCAGGCGCCGGAACCACTGAGCTAACCCTCCGGCCCCATACTGGATACCTTGTATCACTGAGGATACAGGGGACCACTGTAAGTTATTTAAAAAGCTGGAGAAATAAAAATTAAAAACTCATTTTAGTTACTATATTTTACTAGAAACATTTTTAGCTAAGTAAGCAAGAGGTTCATGAATTTAAAAAGTTTAAGTTTATTATACATGGGCTGTTTGAAAAAAAAATTCCACTTTTTGCTCTAACAACCATCTTGTGATTCAAATCTTGGAAAAATACAGGAAAAGGGAGGCATATGCTACAATTTCACATTTACAAAAAAAAGAGAGCCAGCAAGATGGCTTCATGTGAAATATAGCACTATAAAACCAAAAAAGACAAAGTGGAAAATAGTCTCATCAGTTTGCACAATTAAGCCAAAAATTCAATATGGAAAATCTAGCCAAATTTGAAAGGCTGGCTTTGGTTTAAACTGAAGCACAGTTAGTCCTGCCAAAAACTTCTGAACTAGACAAGGGTAAATTTAACATTTCCATAATACTTACAGCAAGCTGTTTGGGTAGATTTTCTGCAATTCGGCTTAGTAATGTCTTTGAAGGTTTCTCTGAGCACAGCAAAACAAGGTTGACATTTCTATCTCCTCGGAGAAGTAACCCTTTTGCCAATACTCCCACTCGCAATACTCCTTTCAAAGCTCTGTAGCAAAATCAACTTATATTATAATATGACATTTCTCTTCTCAACTAGAACCATGATATTCTCTAAACATACAATAGTAAATGACTTAATACTACTGAAATCATCATCATCTACATGAGAAAAATATGCAGTATTTTAAACTACAGTTCATTGGAATAAGCAGTATGAATTAAAAATAAGAGCTAAGTTCTCAGATGGATAACTGCAAAGTTCCCATTTTTCTAAGTCAGAGCGATGGTTAATACTGATACAAAAATATTTCCAAATGGTAAACTGGGTGTGGTGGTGTTACACACCTATAAAACAATCTACTCAAAACGCTGAGGAAAGAGAAATGTAAGTTCAAGGCTGGCCTGGGCACTTAGGGAGATCTTGTCTCAAAATAAAAATACAAACTTGATATGAAAGATATTGCTGGCTTTGTTTTAGTCATGTTTTACATCCACTGCCTTCAAAAAATAATGATTAAAACAAAGACTGAATGGAGGACAGGGGTAACGAAAATTGAAAATAATAGCTGCAGCTACTGGAAAACTATAAAGGCTGGTTTGAAACAGATTGCATACATTTTTATATAAACTTAAAATTGGAATTAAATTACAAAATTTGAAACTGTCAGTGAAACTACGCTGCTTTTAGCAAAAAGCACCTCAACACTTCATGTATTTTAACAGAATGTAGTTAACACAGGCTCACAGCAGTCATCAGTCCTTGTCATCTTTATTTCAAATGTAGAAAGTCAATACAAGGCAAAAAAATACATATGGTAGGCAAATTTGAAAACACACCTGTCTTTCCCTCCCTCTTTCTTATCATCTCCCTCTTTGTTCTTGCTCTTCTCGTGTTCAGACAAACTGTCTGAAACAAGTTTTAATGCACGTTCAGTGATAGAAACAATTTTTTGAACTGCCTGTAACTCCTCTTCAGTGGGATAAATTGTTGCGTGTTTTGTCATGACATAACGGTCATCAGATGAGTCAGGGCGACGTAAAGGCTAGAAAGAAAAGTTATTTATCTTAAGATGTTTTCTGAACAAAAGCAAACTATTATTTTTTTAAACTAACTGTCATCTCTTTTCAGTAAGAAAATTAGTAAAGCAAAATGTCTATTTAAAACTATCTTCATTTATAACTTCAGTACAGCAACAAATTGTGGAAAGTTATAACATCAAGACTACATTTATGTATATATACATTCCATCTCAAAATAAGTAAAATTATAACATATATAACCTAAGACTATGCAAAACTACTTTTTTCCTTTATTGCTGGGTAATCAAACGTAGGCACTTGAACAAGCTAAGCAAAGGGTCTACCACTGAGTTACACCCTTAGCCTTGAAAGGATCTCTAATAAACCTTGAAAACTAGTGATTCTAGCTTGGAGTGTGGCGCATGCCTGTAATATCAAGCACTTTGACAGGCTGAGACAGGAGGATAGTAGAATGAAGTCCAGCTGTGGTAACTTAGCAAGATTTTATCTCAAAATAAAAAAAAAAAGCTGGAGAGGAAAAAAAAAGGCTGGGGATTTTGGCCTGTGGGTTCAATCCCCACTACTGTCAGAAACAAATCAAAACAAAAACATTTAGGAATCAAAGAAAGAAGAAAAATACTACATATTTAGGATTCAAGGAAAAAAAATTGGTAAAGGGAAAGTAAGAAATACCAATGAAGTTGAAAAATAGGTTAAAAAAAAATCAAAGGAGTTGCTTGAAAAATTAGCTGTTCCTTCGAATCTGAGAAACAAAGGCCAAAAGGCCTTTTACATAAAGAAATAATAAAAGCAGACATTTCCCCCTAATTTAGCAAATAATGAAAATAAGAAAACTTTATAGTCCTTATACGTAAGTGCACTGGAATTCAGGGCCTATCATAAAGAGGAAAAATTTTAAATCAGATGAAAATTTCCATCAAGATGAGAATACAAAGTAGTTCCCTCTTCTTTTAAGATAAATGAAGTGGTCACTCACTGCAGGGCCCTGCGGCTGAGGAGGCATGCCTGGTCGGACTCCAAGAAGACCCAATGGCCCTGGAGGACCATGAGGATAGCCTCCATCAGGCATTCGGCGGCGGTCATCCCAATGATGTTGTTCTTCCTCCATTCTTCTCCAGTACATGTCCTCTTCATAACGCCTGAAACACAAGAAATGATACTATAGGATTTCGAAGGAAAATAAAAGCCAAGGATTCACATCAATAATGACATAAAAAGCAATTTTTAAAAACCCCACCCAAATCAGCCTCCCTACTTTATCCAGTTTCATTCTCTTTTATTGAAGTAAATGGAAGGGAGAAAAAATGAAAAAGAAATGAGAAAAAATTAGAAGAAAAGGAAAAACAGAGCACAACTTTTACACGTTACAAAGTAAAGAGTAGACATTACAAACTCTATCATTACTTCCAACCTCTCCATTTTTTTTTTTTTTTTGAGACAGGGTCTTGCTTTGTAGTTCAGGCTGGCCCTCAACTTACTATGTAGCCCAGGTAAGCCTTGAACTCAGCAATCCTCTTGCCTCTGCCTCCCGAGTGCTGGGATTATAGGCGTGAGCCACCACACCTGGCTCTAATAGTCTAATTTTAAATAAATACTTAGGCCTATCTTAACACATTAAGATACAAACATTCTTTAAAAATGGATATTCAAATTTTATTTTTATTGTTTTTTTTTTTTTTGCTTTTTGAGACAGGGTCTCGCTTTGTAGTTCAGGCTGGCCCTGAGCTCACTATGGTGCCCAGGCAAGCCGCCGCGAACTCAGCAATCCTCCTGTCTCTGCCTCCCGAGTGCTGGGATTACAGGCGTGAGCCACCACGTCCGGCATTGTGGTATGCGGTGTTGATTGTTGGTGGGCATGTCTCCA
>PVIC010043932.1:0-15218 GCA_004025085.1 Thryonomys swinderianus
TCTTTCTTTCTTTCTTTCTTTCTTTCTTTCTTTCTTTCTTTCTTTCTTTCTTTCTTTCTTTCTTCTTTTTTCTTTCCCATTGTTCCTGCAAATATTTAGAGGACTATGCTGAACATGAGTAGTAAGTGATCTTTTTTTTTAGTGTTCCTCATTTAGTGATGAAAAGTTTTACCCACTTACTGTGATGTTAGCAGTAAGTTTGGCATAAATGGTTTTCATCATATTATGGTAAATTCCTTCAACAGTTGTTTTTCTCTGGTTTTACAAGAAAAAAAATTGTTGGATTTTTTCAGGCTTTTTCTATTGAGAAGATCATGTGAATTTTGTCCTCCTATTTATGTGAGGGATTGCATTTACCTATTTTCATGTGTTGAATCATCCTTTCATCCCTGGTAATAAACTGACTTGATCATGATGTATAATCTCTTTGATGATTCATGACATTATTTTTGCCCATATCTTCTGAGAGCATTTTATATCTATATTGCTCAAAAGAATTGCTCCATATGTCTCTTTTCTGGTTAGTTATTTATCTATTTTTGGGATGAAAACAATACTAGTTTCTAGGTAAATTCTATCCTTTCAAATTCACTAGTGGAGAACTAGTGCTAAATCTTTATCAAAGAATTCATAAAATTCAGCAAGGAATTATCTGGACCTAGATCTTTCTTAGTTGTCAGTTGTCTTTAAAATTAATGCTTTGACTTCATTGTTATGAGATTTTTTTTTGAACTTTAAAACCTTGGTAATGCACTGAGTCTCTATAGTAGTTTTGGGAGTATGATAATATTGTTTTTTCCTACCCAGCGACAAGGGATGTCTTTCCATTTTCTCATATCCTCTGAGATCTCCTTCAGCAGAGTACTGCAGTTTTCAGAGAACAGGTCTTTCACATCCTTTGCTAAGCAGATTCTTAAATATTTGATTTTTTGAATGCTATTGTGAAAGAAATAGTTTCCTCTGTCTCTTAGTGAGTCTATCATTTGTGTACAGGAAGTCCACTAATTTTTAGGTATTGACCTTGTACTCAGCTACTGTACTGAATCTGACAATTAAGTCAAGTAGTTTTTGGTTGAGTTTTTGGGATCTTCCATATAGAGTATCATTTCATCAGCAAATAGTGACACATTAGCTTCTTCCTTTTCTCTCTTCAGTTCTTTTATTTCTTTTTCTTGTCTAATGGTTGTGGCTAATGTTTCCAGAACTATATTGCAGAAGAGTGGTGATAATGGAAATCCTTCCTTTCTTCAAAATTTTATCATGAAAGTTTTCATTTTTGACCATTTCATATGATACCAGCTGATGGCTTTTAATAAACAGCTTTTATAAAATAGAAATAAAAAATTTCTTTTCCATGTTTTTGGAGAGTTTTAACCATGAATGAGTGTTGGATTTTGTTGAATGCCTTGTCTACATCTACTGAGGTGATCACATGTTTTTGTCCTTGACTGTTAATTTAGTGTATTACATTTCTTGATGAATGCATGTTGAACCATCCTTGCACAACCAGGATACATACAAGTTGGTCAGAGAATATGATCTTCTTAATGATTGTGTGTATTCAATTTACCAGTATCTTGTTGAAGAATTTTGTATCAATATTCATTAAGGAGATTGGCCTGTAGCTCTGTCTTTCTCTGCTTTTGGAAGCAAGGTAATTGTTGCTTTGTGAAATGAATTTGGAAGTGCTGCATTCTTTTCAATGCTTTAGAAAGTTTGAGAAGTAGTGGCACTAGCTTATTCCTAAATTTCTTACAGAATTCACGAGTGAATCCATTAGGACCAATACTTTTCTTTGTTGGTAGGATTTTAATGACATTTTCAATTTCATTGATGTTTGGGTGTTTAGAATTTTACACCTCCTTGTTTGACCTTTGGAGGTTCATATGTTTCTAGAATAATGTCTGTTTCTTCTGTATTTTACATATTATTGGAGTACATATTTTTGAAGTAGATGTTGACTAGCCTCTGGATTTATGCAGTATCTGTTGTGATTTAACCCTTTTCATTCCTAATTTTATGAATTTGGGCCATTTCCTTCCTTTTTTAATAAGATTAGCTAAGAATGTGTTGGTTTTGCTTATTGTTTTTTTAACAACTCATCAGTTTGTTGATTTTTTGCTTTTGTAATTTTTAAATATTTTTACTCCATTTTCTTTTTATTGGTGTGTGTGTGTGTGTGTGTGTGTGTATATATATATATATATATATATATATATATATATATATATATATATATATATATATACTCATAATCACAATAGACACTGAAAATTTATACCATTATATGACATGACTTAACTCTCATTTCTTTCCTATTTTCATACCTACACTACAATCAACCATCCTGTGTGTGTGTATAAGCTTTATTTCAATTTGTTACTATCATGTTTTCCCCATTATATAACCCTACCCACTTTGTCATTTCAATATTTTCTATTTCACAGTATCTATTTTACACTATAGAACTCATTTATATCTTCAGTTTCTCATACCAGAGAAAAGGTATGGTATTTACACATCTGTGACCTATTTATTTCATTTATGAATATATCCTCAAGGTATGTCCACTTTAGTATAAATGACTTAAACTTAGTACTTCTTGATGACAGAGGTATACTCCATTTTATTAAAAAAAATCTTTTTTATACAGTCTAGAGTTCATGGGCATTTGAGTTGTTTCCAAGATTTACCTATCACAAACTGAGCTCCTATGAACATGGGTGAAAAAATGTCACTGTGATATAAATCAATTAATAATTATTTTGTTTCTATACCTAGCAGGGTAATAGGAGGGTCAAATGGAATATCTAATCCTAGACTTTTGAAGAATATCCACAATAATTTCCATAGTGATTACACCAGTCTACATTCCCACCAAAAGTGGAGAAGGATACCTTTATGCTACAGCCTCATCAACATTTGTTGCTGGTTAATTTTGAGATAGCAGCCATTCTTTGTGGAGTGAGATGAAATTTCAGTGTTGTTCTCATCTGCATCTTTTGAACGACTCTTGAGGTTGAACATTTCTTTGAATGTTTCTACTTCCTCTTGAAAGTGTCTCATTTCAGATGCCCATTTTTGAAATGGGTCTTTAAATTTGGGGGAGGCTGATTTTTATCAGCTTATTTTATATTCTAGATAGTAGCCTGTTGTCTGAGAAACAGCTGGTGAATATTTGTCCCAAATTGGTTGTTGTTTTCAGCTCTGCTGATGGTTTATCTTCCTGTGAATAAGCTTTTTAATATGATGGCATCCTATTTGTTGGTTACTTCTGCTACTTCTCATGCTTTTCATAAAATTTTCCCTAAGCCAATATCTCCAAGAGTTCTATCTAACATTTCTGCAGAAGGCTTAATGTTTCTATTTTAATATTTAGGTCTCTAATTCACTTTAATTTTAATTTAGTACCTGATGAAAGATGTAGGTCTAGTTTTAGCCTTTGGCAGGTTAAAGACCAGTTTTTTTCAGCACCATTTGTTAAAGAAGCTATCTTTTCTCCAGTGAGGGTTTTTGGTTCATTTGTCAAAGATGAGGTATCAGAGTATTTTGGAAGTTGATTGTGGATTTTCTAATCTATTCCATTGATTGTCAGGTCTGGTACTTCACTAGCACCATGCTATTTTTGTCACACTGGCTTTAGTATATGTGCTGCCGAAGCGAGCACTCACAGTGGATTTATAGTAATTTCAAGTTGGGGATTGTGATATCCCCTACTGTGTCCTTGTTGCATGGAATTGATTTTGCTATTCTAGGTCTCTTATGGTTCCAGATAAATTTTAGGATTATTTTCTCTATATCAGTTAAATATACTTTTGAGATTTCGGTCAGTATATCACTGAGTCTATACAATATTTGTGGGAGTACAGCCATTTTGACAATATTGTTTTCTTCTATCCAAGAACAAGAGTTGTCTTTCTATTTTTGATATCATTTTCAATCTCCTTTTTTAGAGTGCTGTAGTTTTCAGAGCAGAGGTTTTCACCTCATTTGTTAGATTGATTCTTAAACATTTCATTTTTTGAATGCTATTGTGAAAGGGATTGACATCAATTTCTCTTTCAGTGAGTCTGTTATTTGTTTATAAAAAGTCTATTGATTTTTCAGCATTGACCTTGTATACAGGTACATTACTAAATTTACCATTTAAGTTTAGCAGTGCTTTGTTTAAGCTTTTAGTATCTTTTGTGTAGAGTACCATGTCATCAGCAAATAATGACAGTTTAATTTCTTCCTTCCTGTCTTTATTCTTTTCATTTCTTTCTCTTATGTAGTTGCTATGGCTAATGTTTCCAGCACCATATTCAACAAGAGTGGTGATAGTGGACATCATTGTCTTTTCTTGATCTTAGTGTGAAAGATTTTATTTTTTGCCCATTTGGTATGATACTGACAGTTGGTTTCTCATAGACAGTTTTTATTATGTTGAGTCAAAGTCCATCTATTCTAATTTTCTGTAGGGTTTTGATCCTGAATAGGTATTTATGTCCGATGCTTTTTCTGCATCTATTGAGATGAGTATATGGTTTTTATCCTCTACTCTGTCACTGTAGTGTATTACATTTATTGATTTATATATGTTGAACCATCCTTGCATCCTTGGAATGAATCCAACTTGGTTTGGGTGTATGATCTTGATGATTCTCTGTATTCGGTTTTCCAGTATTTATTGAGGATTTTGGCATCAATGTTCACTAGGGAGATTGGCCTGTAGTTCTCTTTTTGGTTGGGTCTTTCTCTCTTTTTGAAAACAATGTAATGATTTCTTCCAAGAATGAATTTGGGGGCAATGGCTCCTCTTCAATTTCATCAAAAGTTTGAAAAGTAGGGCTGGAGGGTTAGCTCAGTGGTTCCGGCGCCTGCCTCGCAAGTGCACGGTCCTGAGTTCGATCCCCGGTAACCACATATAATGCTGGGTATGGAGACACGCCCACCAACAATCAACACCGCATACCATAATGCCGGACGTGGTGGCTCATGCCTGTAATCCCAGCACTTGGGAGGCGGAGACAGGAGGATTGCTGAGTTCGTGGGGGCTTGCCTGGGTACCATAGTGAGCTCAGGGCCAGCCTGAACTACAAAGAGAGACCCTGTCTCAAAAGCAAAAAAAAAAAAAAAAAAAAAAGTTTGAAAAGTAGTGGTATTAACTTTTCTTTAAAAATTTTGTTGAATCAGCAGTAAAGCCATAAGGATCAGGACTTTTGTTTGTCAGTAAGTTGTTATTACTTTTTTCAATTTCACAGATTGATATTGGAATATTTAGCACCTTTATATTTTTTCATCCAATTTTGGCAGTTCATATGTGTCTAGAAATCTATTCATTTTTTTCTAAATTGTCCATCTTATTGGAGTACTAATTTTCAAAATTGGTGTTTCATATCCTCTGCCCTTCCACTGAATATGTGGTAATTTCCCCCTTCTCATTCCTAATAGCATGTTTTTAAGCCTTTTCCTTCCTTTCTTTGATAAGGTTGGCTAAGGGTCTGTCAGTTTTGTTTATCCTTTCAAAAAACCAACTCTTCATTGTTTTTTTTTTTTTTGTAACATCTCTTAGTCTCCATTTAACTGTTTTCTGTTCTAGTCCTTATAATCTCTTCCCTAGTATGACCTTAGGGTTTGTCTTTCTCCTCTTTTTTCTAGTGGCTTCAGGTTCAGCATTAGATTATTTGAATTTGCTGTATTTTTTCGGTATTGGCATTCACTTCTGTAAATTTTCTTCATAGAGCTGCTTTCTCTATGTCTCATAAATTCCTGTATGTTGTACTGGGGTTATCATTTAATTGAACAAACTGTTTAATTTCTTCCTTAATTTCTTCTGTGATACATTGGTTGTTCAGCAGAATGTTGTTCAATTTCCATTTTTTTGTTAGGGCCTTGGAATTTCTTTTGCTATTCAACTCCAATTATAATGCACTATAGTCTGACAGTATACAGAGGATAACTTCAATTTCTTTGTAATCATTTAAACCTGTTTTGTCAACTAGTATCTAGTCTATTTTGGAGAATGACCCATAAGCAGCTGAAAAGAATGTGTATTCTGACTTTGTAAAGCTAAATATTCTGTCGACATCTATTCAGTCCCTTTTTGCAAAAGATTGGTTTAGCTGAAGTACTTCCTTATTGATTTTTTTTTTGTCTAGTCAATTTATTTATGACAATGGGTACTGAAGTTCCCTACTACAATTGCACTAGTGTTTATCTGGCTTTTCGTATCCATTAATATTAGTTTAATATAGTTGGGTGCATTGGAATTTGGTGCATAAATATTTATAAATGCCATTTCTTTTTCTTGGATTGTTCCCTGTACAAGAATGTAGAGTCCTTCTTTGTCTCTTTTAACCAGTTTTGGTTTGTAGTATATTTTGTCTGCAAACAGGATAGCTACTCCTGCTATTTTGCAGTTTCCCATTGCATGGAGTACTGCTTTCCACCCTTTTACTTTCAGTCTATGGCTTTCTTTCTGAATTAAGTTTATTTTTTTTTGAGGGGAGTGCATTGAGGCCACTGACATTAATGGTTATGACTGATATGCACTGATTATGATCTGTAGTGGTGTTTTCTTTTTCTTGGCTCTTCTATTTTTTTATTTTTTATTTTACCATTTTCCATTCAGTTTCTTGTCTGTCCCAAAGGATTCACTCTGCTGGCTCTCATGTGCTTGTGATTTTCATTGTTTAAAAATTTTTGACTGCAGGCTTTGTATTTGTGCCGTGTTTTAGGTGTTCTTTGTCAAGGAAGTATCTTATTTCTGCATCAGTTTTGAAATGTAGTTTTGAAAGACTTGTCAGTCTAGGTTAGAAGTTTTTTTTCCTCCAATGCTTGACACATTTCACACCAGGTTTTCCTTGTGTTGAGTGTTTGCTTTGAAAAGACTGTTGTGATCCTGGTGCACTTTCTACTTTATTTTGTTATTGTTATTGTAGTTTTTTTTTCTATATTTTGCTTTTTTGTTGGATATCCAAAACCTGATTATTATATGGCTAAGTGTAGGGTTTTTTTTTTTGTTTTAATATCAAGGGCATCAGGAGTCCTGTATGTCTCACTTATGTATAGGTCTAACACTTTTATTTTCTCCTGAAGTTTTCCAGCCATTCTATCAACAGGATTTTTATGTCTGTTGCACTGTCTCCTGCTTTTGCAGTGACTCTGATACATCCTATGTTATTTTTCTTTGAGTTGCCTAGGAGCTATTCTATGATTTTTTATGGTCCCTTGACCTTTTCCATAAATTTTCCTTTCCTGCTTATTGGTTGCAATCCTGTCCTCTAGTTCTGAAATTTGGTCCTCATCTTCATGCATCACAAACTGTTATTACTGTTTTTAGTTCCTTGGAACTCAGTTTGAAACTGCTTAAAATGTTCCATTGTTATGTCAAGAGTCTATCATGTCCCTGATCTCTTCTTTGGCATTATTAACCATGTTCACTTTTGACAGTAACTCTGTTTTCATCTCAGAGATCAGTTCTGATTTCCATTTTACTAGATTTGTTTTTGTTACCATCTCAGAAATTCTTGGTAATTTAGCTTTTTTGTTCCATTTCCCTTTTCCATGAATTCCCCTGTGGCGGCTAATTTGTACTTTTTTTTCTCATTTCAATTCCTTTGCCATTGTGTATACAAGTTAAATTTCTTGAAAGTCTCTTTCTTCCTAATATTCAGAACTCTTAGGAGAGGGCTAATTCCTGGCGTGTCCTCCTTCAATCTGTAATGGCTCTTAATCGCAGTTCACTGGCTGTGATCAACAGGATTCGTTTACTCTTCCAGTGAAAGTTTTTTGACATGGTGAACTAGGCAGAAGAACTTACTGAAGGCCTCTGTCTAGGTTCCAGTACCACTCTTGCACATATTCACAGTCCACAGAGAAGCAGGTGGCGTCTCTGGAGGCTCCTCCCCATGTAATGACCATGTCCAGTTTGGTCCACAAAGAAATAGAGATTTCAAGACCTTATAGTCATGCTCTGGTTGCAAAAAAGCTGTGCGCCTGAGTGCTGCTTGTTGATGCCCAGAACCTTCTTGCTAGGATACACTGCACAACCCGGTAGCACTCTACTCAGTGTGTTTCTGTAGGTCTCTGATGCAGTCCAGCTGGCAGGGAGTTGCAGGGCTGAGCAGCAGTGAACAATTGAGCAGGCAAACCTTCCTGCCCACTGAATTTTTTTTTATTTTCCATTTAGTCTCTATTGAATTAATTTCTACTCTGATCCTTATACTTTCCTTCCTTTTATGAACCTTGAGTTTGTCTTGCTCTTCTTTTTCTATAAGTTTGAGGTTTAGTATGATGTTGTTTATTTGAGCTCAGTCTATTTTCCTAGTATGGGCATTCACTGATACGAATTTTCCTCATAGAACTGCCTTCATAGATTCCTTTATGTTATACTGGCATTATCATTTGATTGTAGAAACTATCTAATTTCTTATGTTTGTCCATGACCCACTGTTTATTCAGTACAGTGTTATTCAATTTCCATGTGTTTATGAAGTTCTTAAAATTTCTTTTGTAATTGATCTCCAGTTTCAAGTCCCTATGGTCTGACAGTATACAGGAGATAACTTCAATTCCTTTTTATTTATTTAAACATGTTTTGTGAACAGAAATGTGGTCAAATTTGGGAATGATCCATGTGCTTCTGAGAAGAATGTGCATTCTGATTTTGTGGGGTGGAATACTGTAGACATCTATTAAGTTGAGAATCAACATATATCATGTACAGGTACAAAGTTTCAATATTTAATGTGATCTTAACTTGTGTCTAATATATACTGATGTACTCAATAAAGGAAACAAAAACAAAATAAATTGATTTAGTTTTGGTAATTCATATCCATCTAGGAATGTACTCATTACTTATAAATTCTCTAATTTAATGGTCTACATGTTTGCAAAGTGGCTGTTAATAATCATTTAGATTTTGGCAGTGTCCACTGTGATTTTATCTTTTTCATTTTTAATTATATTTTGGAGTCTTTTATCCACTTTTAAACTTAGGTTGGCTATTGTGTTTGAAGCAACTATTTTTAGTGGTTGTTTCATCTCAATTTCATTGATCTCTGCTTTGATCTTAATTGGTTTCCTTAAAGCATTTTTGAGTTTGGACATTTTTGTGTAGGACCTTGAGATAATTTGCCCTCTTTTTGTAAAGTGGGCATGCACAGTTATAAACTTTCCTCTTGGAATGTTTTATTTGTGATTCATAAATTGTGGTGTGTTGTATTGGTATAGAGGTTAGTTGCAGAAACTTTCTTATTTCTTCCATGATTTATTACATAATCCATTGCTTAAGTTTATAGTAATTAGCTTTCATATTTTTGCATAACTTCCATGTTTTCTTTTGTCATTCATTGCTAGTTTCATTGTACTATAACTCGATAATATTAATGGTGTAAAATTTGAGTTCTTTTATATGCACTTAAACTTGTTTTATTGGCCAGTATGTGATCCCTTTAGAAGAAAGTTGTACATATATTTTAAGGTGAATGTATAGTTTTTGATTGCATGGGGCACTGTAGATATCCATTAAGTCCATATGCTTCAAGGTTTTATTCAACTCTTATATTTCTTTGTTAAATTTTGTCTATTTGATCTACTTGTGATATTGGAGTATTGAGGGACACACCACAATTGCCTTTATATTTATTTATGTGGTTTGTTTTATGAAGCTAGGATGTCATCATTCAATACATATCTGTTAATGTCTGTTAGCTCTCTCTGTTGGATAGTTTCCTTAACCAATATATAGTGATTTTTTGCCACTTTTGATTAGCTTTGGGTTAATGTCCATTTTGGCTGAATATACGATAGCTGTACCTATTTTTATTTGGATTTCCATTACATAGAATATTTATTTCTGTCATTTGTTTTTTTCTTAGTCTATGAGTTTATTTTGCTTTGAAGTGTTTTTGTGTATAGTGTACCATTGGATTTTATTTCTTAATACATTCTGTCAGTCTTTTTTTTTTTTTTTTGGAATGAGGGATTGAATCCATTGCTATTGAGAGTTATTACTGATAGGAATTAACTTATTTCTATTGTGATATTATATTTCTGTTGCTGATTCTCTATTATTCTTTTTTACTTTCTATTAGACATTGCCTTAGTTGTTCTTTTTGTTGCTGAGACAAAATACCCAGGTATCCAAAGTTAAAGGAGGAAAAATTATTTCCGCTCAGAAATGGTAAAAGTTGCAGTGCTTAGATGGTTGGCTCCAAGGCCAGTTGGCATTTCAGTGGTTCATTTTAAAGGACAGATAGCCCATAGAAAGCAGAAAGGAGAATGTGAAGCAGCAAGTAGCAGCAGCCACCCAGCCTTTCCCTATTATCTCATCTAGGTTTCAAGCCTATTGATTGATGTCAACCATACCAAGGATGAGGATTCTGTTTCCACACCCTCAATATCAGTATTATGGGTTTAATGTACATTCACACACACACTAATCCAGCCACATTCATAATTTCTCATCTATGACTACATGATGCTTTGGAGAGAATCTAGATACAAGCCATAAAAGGCATTTAGTACTTGCTAACTTGACAGTTTTTGGAGTCCTAGTTTGGTAGTTATGATTGCTTTTTTTGAGATAGGGCTTTGCTTTGTAACTCAGGCTGGCCCTGAGCACACTATGTGGCCCAGGCAAGCCTGGAACTCAGCAATCTTCCTGCTTCTGCCTCCTGGGTGCAGAGATTACAGGCAAGAGCCACCACAACCAGAGGTTATAAATTTCTTTAGCCTGTTGATATTAGAATATTTTATTTTTTCCAAAATATTGAGATAATTTTGCAGAATATATCAGGATGAAGTGAAAATTATTTGACCTAATGGTTTTAAAGATTGCACACAAACCTCTCCTGCTCTTTAAAGTCTGCATTGCAATTTCTGCAATGTTTAAGGGGTTATCTTTATAAGTGATTCATTGCTTTACTCAAACTACTTTTGCATTCTGCACTTCTGTTGAACTACTGGCATTTTGGCCAAAAGGTGCTGTGGAGAGGTTCTTTTCTGACATTTGTTATTTGGGGTCCCACATATCTTCCCTATCAATATGCTAAATTACAATGCCTTATCTGAAATTATTTTTCTTTTTTTTTTTTTTTTGGAAACCGAGTCTTGCTTTGTAGTTCACACCAACCCTGAAGTCACTATATAACTCAGGCTTCCCTGGTACTCAAAGAAATCCTGCTGTCTCTGCCTCCTGACTGCTGGGAGTACAGGTCTGAGCCACCACACCTGGCACTTTGGTATGTGATGTGTTACCAGGAATTGAACTCGGGACCTTGCACTTGCCAGGCAGAGGCCAGAAGCACTGAGCTAAATCCCTGGGCCTTTGTTTGTTTGTTGGTTTGTTTTTAATTTTAGCACACAGTTATATTTTAGTAAACAGTTTGTTATGATATTTCTGTTTTCTCCTGATTTTCACCACAATTTTTCATTACAATTAAAATTAATCCTTGCATCATCTAGGAACTGGTAGATCCATGTTTTGTGTTCTCTTTATAGTGAGATAAAAATTTCATTTTTAGCATTGTTTTATTCCATCTCATAAGATTGGATATGTTGTCTACCAATTTTCATTTGTTTCAAGGGATTTTATAAGTTTTTATATAATTTCAACTTTGAGCCACTGCTTTAGAGAGTAGGTAAATATATCTAAAAATGTAAAGGCATCAGTAGCTGAAGGAACAAGAGAGGTATGGAGATAAAAGTGGCTAAAAATACAGAATGTGTTATATGCATGTTCCAACTCCATACAAGTAATGAAAACATTGTACATGTATTGCAACCATGTACCAAAAAAAAGAAAAGGTATCAATAGATGAATCAACAAGGAAGGAGTTAAGGGAAAGCGTATAAAGGGAATGAAAAAAAGTAATATGTGTTATTTACATGGACCAATTTCCCACAAGCAGTGTAAATATCATGTACCACAAACATGTACTAATGAAGTTTTTTTAAAAAAATAAATAGAAAATACCATTTGGTTTATAAAAATTGTGAAGCTTCTCATTTCTTTCTACTGATGGTTATTGGGTCATTCCATTGCAATCAGAAAAATAGATGTTTTATAATTTCAATGTTTTTGATTTATTAAAATATTTTGTGGTGCTTATATTTCAGTATATTAGAGTAAAAAGATTATATTGCTGGCAGGGTTGAGTGTTCTATATATTCATGATATATTAATTTAGTTTAGGATATCTAACATTCATGACAGGGCTGAAATTTATATGTCTCACTACTTGGCATTACATTTCTGACAGCTTGAATCTTGGTTTGTATGCTCATGACTGTCTCATGCAGTTAGATGAACAGTTCCTTTGGTTGAGTCAAGTCACCACTGGACAGTCATGTATATATTAGTCATTGTTCAAACTGGTAGAAATGTGTTACTCTTCAATATTATTATTAATCTGCCCCCTTCATTTATCCTTTATTGGATATTAAGAATTTGAATATTCAAATTTTTTGCATATCTCTATAATAGTGTGTCAGTTAATTTTATCTTAGTTTTAAGAAAAAAAATGTCCAAAATTAAAAGGGAAAGAGTTTACTTTGCTCACAGTTCATAGTAGTTTCAGTTCCTAATCAGTTGGCTCTAAGGCTGGGAGGGAAAACAAGCACTATAGATGATAAATAGCACGGCATGCACAAGGCAGCAAAGGTAACAAAGGGATTTAAGAGCATTGTTCTGCCCTTTTTATCCTATTTACACTACTGGTATTTGGATGGTACCAAACTAATCATTCATGTGGAGTGGTTTGGTAATCACACACCTTTAACCTTAGCATCACACATTCCAGACTCAAATACCTCTGAAAAGCAAAGACTCACCTCGTGTGCATGAGGCTTTGGAAGGACATCTAAATATAATCCTAAAAGAAACTCTTTCGTTTATGTCAATATGTGACAGATGTAGCACTGAACTTTGATAAATGGTGTCTTTATGTTTATAGCTATATAAACTTTGGAATCGACAGTTTTATCTATATATTTTCTTTCTCCATCTCTAATGGCTTTTTGGATTAATCTCACTTTTTTCTCAGGAATATCAGCAAGAGAGAAGTCCTACAACCTTGTTCCTTCACAAATTTTTGTGACTTAAGAATATGTAGTCCAAACTGTTTTGTGAGAGCTCCAGAAGGTAAGAGGTTGTATAACCTATAAAAAATTACAAAGTCAAGAACAATTACATCAAAAGTATATTTCACTTTGAATACCCTGTTTTTTTTTTTTTTTTACTCCTAAGCACAAGATGGCCCAATGAGGAGAAACCTGCCAGCACACAGCTTCTCCATCATGAAGAAAAAAACTGTGGTACTAGAATCTATTGTTGCAAATCCACAGTGTAGTAGCCAAGGGACTCCATGTCTAATAGGAGCAGAGGCTCATGTTGTGAAAAACTAAGCATAAAGCCAGGGACCAGCACTGACGGTACAGAATCAAATATCATAGACAGATATCAGAGGAAATAAGGGATCACATGTTGTGAAGATACATCAGGGACAAACTTCTTTAACTTGAAATTCAGCACACATTCTTGTGGAAGACATATTGCCAAAACAAAAGATTTGGAAAGCCTGAAAAACCTGTATCTGGTCTGAATGGTGAATTTATAAAACCAGATCATAAAGAATGGAAGAGGAGCTGCTTTTTCAGTGTTAAAATATTAACAAAATATCACCAGATTCACAAGAAAATAAACCAAATCAATAAAGAAAAAATGGATATTCAGTATATGGTAAAGAAAGTAATATAGCTCTCTTGAAAATTCTCCATAAATTAAAAACAACACAGATATTCATGTAAATGAAATCACAAAAGAATGTCTTAAAAATGAGGTTATCAAGAAATGATAGAAAAATATAAAATGAGACATTCTAGCATAAAACTATCCAATAAATGAAATGAAAAACATCGCACAAAAATTCATTGACTATGTAAAACAGAAGAAATCATTAGCAAATGTGAACATAATTGGTTTTAAATTATCAAGTAAGAAACCAAAAAAAAAATTCAATGAGAACTGAACAGTCTAGTTCTTTTCAGATATCATCAGTGGAACAACTTCCAAACATTGTGATAAGAAGAGGATATCCATTTTCAAGGGGTCAGTGATTTCCAAAGAAAATAAATCTAAAGATATCCATATACTGATCCATTATACACAAAACTTTCAGGAGTTGTAAAGAGTTAATATGGTAAGCAAGAAGAGCAAAATGACTCATGACATATAAGAGCACTTATAAGATTATAGGAAACTGTGGGACAAAAAAGTGTGAAATGATATACTGAAAATATTATTTTAAAAGTCTTACAAGAAAACTGTTTTGCAAAATTGTCATTTATTTGTTTTTTTTCTTTATTCAGTTTATGGATATATTTTAGGAATACATTATCATCACATTCATCATTGAGAATTTGTACCTGTAATCTTGTATCTTGATTCTTATTTTTCCCATTCCCCTGCTCTCCTTTCAAACACTCTATTTTCAATATATATAAACTTTGTTTTCACTTTTACTTTTTATTATGTTTTTTAACTTACAGACAATTTTTCACAAGTAAATACTGGTAGAGTTTATAGCCACCAGATAATTCTTAGAAGAAAGGCTAGAAGGCATCCTCTATATCATCTATGGAAAGATGCTACAGACTAATATGGAATTATGTAAAAATATAAACTTCTTTGAAAAGGAAAAATACATAAATATATAACCCAGTAGAAAAGTTGCACTGTAAATCACATTTATTTATGACACTGAATTTAAAGAGAAAATCATTAAATGTGCGTGTACCCATTATAATTAATACACAGCATAAAAATACATAATTTGTGACAATAACAAAATAGCAAGATAGAGATGTAAAGAAGGAGAGTATTTTATGTGCTAAATATTGTTACACTTTAAAAATTTAAGATATTTTGTGGTAACCACAAAGAAAATACCTTCCCGGGCTGGAGGGTTAGCTCAGTGGTTCTGGCGCCTGCCTCGCAAGCACAAGGTCCTGAGTTCGATCCCCGGTAACCACATATAATGCTGGGCATGGTGACTCACGCCCACCAGCAATCAACCAGCAATCAGCACCACATACCACAGTTCCGGGCATGGTGGCTCATGCCTGTAATCCCAGCACTCGGGAGGCAGAGACAGGAGGATTGCTGAGATCGAGGCTTGCCTGGACTACATAGTGAGCTCAGAGCCAGCCTGAACTATGAAAGCGAGACC
>PVIC010043933.1:0-15205 GCA_004025085.1 Thryonomys swinderianus
GCAGGGAACAAAGGTCTGCCCTCACATTTGTAGACAGACTGGCCTCTCACAAGGTTATCCTTGTAAAGACGCCATTCAACCTTGAGCATTCAGAGCCTATAGTACTTGTGACTAACATATGGGACCCAAGAACCATTTTCAGTAACCAGGGTCCATATTCCAGGTTCCCTAACCTGAGGACAGAAAAAGAAGGCATGGCACATCTGCCCTGCACCCAAGCAGGCAGCAGGGCTCAGGGCCTCTTGAGGAACAGAGTGTGTTTGTCTGAGTTCTGCAGTGCCGAGGCCCTGGGTGACCTGGAAGCTGCATGTGACAGAGCAAGGCCGTTAGCAGAGGGAATGCAGCCCGGTAGGAAGGTACTGCCCAGTGCAAGCCATGGGCGGATGGAGGTTCAGATGCCACCGTAGTGCAGGGTTCAGTCCCACACACGGCCAGGGAGCCTCAACAGGGACTAGGCTGGACTGGGATCCTGCTTCCCCTTAGGCGGCCACCAGCTTCCTGGGCCTGATTCCTCCTCAAGTCAGCAACGGGGAGGCTGATGGCGCTTTTGTGGCGCTAGCACAATGGATTTTACCAGGCCCTGGGGCTAACACCAGTTCTTACACCGGAGGCTGGCCTCTGTCCACTGTGAGCCCCTGCCCCTGCGCCGGGCGGTTACGCTGGCCCAGCATGCTGGGTACCCACTGCGTCCTCCTGCCTGTCGGGGGGTTCTGACCCCCACTGGATGAGTGAGCAGTGTGTGGATGAACAGTGAAGCAGCTTCAGGGAGAGACCTGGCCCAGCAAGGCCAGAGGGGCCAGGACTTGTGACAGCCGTGCGGCAACGCTGAGCCCCTTTACACACTCGGCTGTGTATGTCTGTGGCTCCCGAGGACCCTGCCTGCGGCACGAAGCCAGTTCCAGCTAGTGGACCCGCACCTGTGGTCAGCAGTAGGAGTGGCGTGGGGATGGTTCCGGGAGCAAAGCCAGGGAGAAATCTTCTGGGAATGGCGGTTTTATTGTTCTTCCTTTGTCTGTTGGTGCCGGGATCGAAGCCAGGGCCCTGCACATAGGTGAGTATGTTCCACCCATGAGCCACACTCCACCAAACGCGTGGCCTCAGGTCCTGCCACATGCACCACAGCTCACAGCCAGTAAGTACAGCGCTGACTTTAGCCCAGTTATAATCAGCCCCCAAAGTCTGCCCATACTTTTCCCAACCACACACGGCCTCCCCTAATTTCTAACCCCACTCCCTGACCGGTGTACACCACCACCCTTTCCTAACCACCCAGGAGTTGGTCCTCACTGGCAGCTCCTGTGCTGGGTTGCGCCCACGCGGGACTGGTGGCTGGTTGAGTGGCCCTGGCAGTCGATCCGGGAGCCGACTCAATCTGTCCAGGGTATTTGTGTAGGGTGGAGAGTTTATGAACTAGGAGTATGTAGGTGTCCTCTGCTGGAGACACGCGTGCCACCTACGTCCATAGCTGGTGAAGGGCTGAGACCTGGCTGGTCTTCACTGATACCGCAGCTCCCACCGAGAGCCAGTGGTTGCAGGAGGACCCTGTACACTTGAGGGGCTGTTTCTCCAGAGGGCAAAGCACTGCTTGGCTCCTAAGCTACGGCCAGCAGCACTGGACACTTGTGGGTGACCATCCTCTGCTAGCCGGGTGCTTCCCTCCCTCGGTCACAGGATCCAGTTCAAATGGCCTCTGGGGTGACAGCATGGAGCACCGTGCTGTGTCCCTGAGGCTGTGGCCCGGGTCAGTGTTCCTTCCTTACAGCCCTGTCCCAGTGAGCGCCCTTCTTTATCAGGTGGCCCAAAGGCCTGGGAGGCTGGGGGAAAGAGAGGGTGCTTGGGAGGACCTCGGGGCTTGGCATAGGGGCGGACACCGGAAATCCCGGCCACTTGAGGTTGAGGCAGAAGGAGCACAAGAACATACTAAACCCTGTTCCAAAGAGGGCTGCGGGTGCTAACGCTCAGCGGCGGGGCACCCGCTCATGCACGCAGTCCTGTACCTGCCCCTAAACGGGGGCCAGACCATGTTACAGGCGGGGGGAGTGGAGACTGGGCCACGGAGGGCACACCGTACTGCTGCTCTCTGCTGTGCCACCCAACCTCACCAAGAGGTGCCCTGTGCCCAGTCTCTACCTGGGATCCCTGCATGCCTTTCTCTGCAGCACGACAGTGACTTCGAGAGAGCTCCCTGGCCTCCGCTTCCTCTGGGACCGCTGGCATCTTCCCGCACCGCGTGGTGCCTGCGTCCTGTCCTCACACTCCCATGACAGATTCCCAAGGTCTCCGTGCTGAAGACGGAGCTTCTGCTCCAGCTTGCCTGGCCATTTGTGGGTATGTCAAGGGAGGCACAGCAGGGAAGTCCAAAGTCTGCGGGCATTTCCACTGTACGCTTTAGCCGGTCCAGCCAACCGGTACCAGCGTGAAGTGGCACCCAAAAGATGGCCCTCAGTAGATAAATCTACACTGTCTCTCTCCTTCGAAATAATGTGCACAGCTATTGGTCTGAGAAGCGTGCAGATTGCTAGCTAAGTCCTGCAAGGAAGGACAGCAGCACTCTAAGACAGCTGCTCTTAGGGGCTGGATTAGGTTCCTTCCCAGGATTTAGAGTCCGAACTGAGCACTACAATGTGACCTTATTTAGAAACAGGAACGATGGGGTCGGGAATTTACCTCAAGCGGTACTGCACCTACCACAGAAGCACCCTGAGTTCGATCTCTCTGGGGAGTTAAGGCAGGAGGATCACAAGTTCAGATCCAATCTGGGCAATCTAGCATGAGCCTATCTTCAAGAAAAGAAAAGAAAAAAAAAACAGCCAGGATATAGCACAGTTTAAAGACCCCAGGTTCAATCTCCAGTACTTGAAGAAGTGTCTTTGCAGATGATCAGGTTAAAATAAGGTCATGTAAATGGACTCTGGTCAGATATAACTGTTGTCCTTATATAAAGAGCTTTGGAATATTTGCAGCAGGTTTGCGGATGGATGGACCAGTCAGTTGTACAGAGTGGCCTCTTCACGGATGTTACCCATCACTTCCCAAGGTCCTACAGGAGTAATGTCCAGTACAGTGGTGACCAGCAGCGGTCGAAGTGCTTCCTCACTTGGGCACACGTGGTGTGGATGTCCTCTGAGGACTCAAGGACACCTCAGGGTGAGTGGGGGCATCAAGTAGCAATGTGCGGTGATCTGTATCCAAGGTCTGTCTACCCAGGGATGTACGAGCTGCTGCTGTGTTCCACTTTAGCCCTGTGATGACCTAGGCTGGCAGTCAGTCAACAAAGGCAGTTTTTAGCAGCGTAAGCAGAAAGGGGACACGACTGTCACTCCACTTCTCTTCAAAGGTCTGTCACTTTCTTGGTGGCTCCTTTATCAGATCTCTCTGCTCACTCCCTTGTCCTTGATTCAGAACAGCCGATCCACACTGGAAACTGCCAGGCACGGGAGGGGCTGTGACTACGTAAGCAGCCTCGGGTGCCCACTTCTGGACTGCTGAGGTGTGACCAGGAGTGAGGGCATATCCTTATTACAGTGGAAACTTCCACACTGCACTGGAGCCTGACCACAGGGTGGGGGGCGCTGGGCTTCCGGTACAGGACAGTAGGGAAAGGTAGACCAAGTCATAGGAATCTTCCTCTCTGTTTCACAGACTGGACTCAGAAACAATTCAGGAGAACATACAAGAAGCCAATAAACACGCGCAAAAACGAGGCATGGATAAATTGCAGTACCTCCTCACAATGGATTCTACTCCGACGCAAGAAAGCAAAGAACTACTGTGCAACACAGCACACAGGTGAGTCTCGTGAACACCATGCTCAGGAAGGAAGCCAGACTCGGCGCACAGGGCTAACTCCACTGGCACTTTAGGCCCAGTTGAGCTGGGGCTTTGCTTACAGGTAGCTGACAGCGTCTCAAAATGGAGGGCACTACATCTGGGAGCTGAGGAGACCCAGAGCAGGCTCCGGTGCTGGTGGCAGCCTTTGCATCCCGTCTGGAGCCTGGCAGGACTAAGAGCCCCACCTGCAAGTTTCAGGGCTTTGCTTCTGGCTAAATCCTACTGTGCTGACGTGAGCTGGGGCCGACCCTCAGGCGGGTCTGCAGCCCAGAACTTCCCATGCCCCTCTCTGCCGAACCCAGAGAACACACAGGTCGGCCTCGAAGCTCAGGATCAGCTCCTGCAGATCCCAGGGCCTCCCTGGCCGCCTATGGCCCCAGCACTCTTCTGCCTGGTCCTGGCTGGCCTGTGCCGAAAACAAAAAACCTGTGTGCCTGAGCCTCTCCAGCCTTTCCTAATTCACAAGATTATTACTTTATTTTCCAAAAGAGAAAAAAGACATTGAAAGGGAACAACTTTATATTACCTGACTTACACGGCAAGAAATGCTAACCAAAGCCAAGGCACAATAAAATCACGTAAACAGCTCTGCTTTTTCACACATGCATAGAGGCAACTCAGAAGATCTTTTTCAAAACATTGAAGCCAGCGCTGCAGGCTGTGGCAGACCAAGGCTCTCCAGGGGCTCAGAGCTGCAGCTCAGGACCATCTAAAGGGACAGGTTTCAGTGATTCAGGGCTGCTTTAACCCCAGTAGCCAAATGCACCTGAGAGATGTTTTAAACTGTAAGATTTTCTTAGATTTCTCAAGTTTAAAAGCCTATAAAAAGATGGGTGTTGGGCCGCGGATTTAGCTCAGTGGTTCTGGCATCTACCTTACAAGTGCAAGGTCCTGAGTTTGATCCCCAGTAACCACATACCACAGTGCCAGGCGTGGTGGCTTATGCCTATAATCCAAGCACTCAGGAGGCAGAGGCAGGAGGATTCCTGAGTTCAAAGCTTGCCAGGGCTACATAGTGAGCTTAGGGCCAGCCTGAACTACAAAAAGAGACCCTGTCTCAAAAAAGAAAAAAAAAATCATTAGAATTTATTTGAAGGGGGCCAGAGATGTAGCTCAGTGGCTCTGCTGTCTGCCTAGCAAGTACAAGGTCTCTGGTTCGATCCCGGTAACTACATACAATGATATATCGGGCGTGGTGACTCAGGACAACAGCAATCAGTACCACACCCCACAATGCTGGGCATAGTGGCTCACACCTATAATCCCAGCACTCAGGAGGCAGAGGCAGGAGGATTGCTGAGTTCGAGGCTTGCCTGGGCTCCATAGTGAGCTCAGGGCCAGCCTGAACTACAGAGCGAGACCCTGTATCCAAAAGAAAACAAAGAATTTATTTGAAAGGAAAAAAGTAGTATCAATAGGCCATTACCTAAAACTCTGAAAGAAGTACTTAAGTTGAACAGTAAGAGGGCCAGAGATTCAGCTCAGTAGTTCCAGCACCTGCCTGGCAAGCGCAAGGTCCCTGGTTCAATCCCTGGCAACCACATATAACAATATCAGGTGTAGTGACTCACGCCCACCAGCAATCAGTACCACACACCACAGTGTAATATGGAACATTCACATTTCATTTTAACCTCTTACACTTGAAGAATATTTGGCATAGTATTAAAATACAACTGAATGGACATGACAGTCAAAAGACTTCCCTTTGGGGCCAGGGATTTAGCTCAGTGGTGCTGCACCTGTCTCAAAAGTGTAAGGTCCTGAGTCAGAGATTTAGCTCAGTGGTTCCAGCGGCACCTGCCTAGCAAGCACAAGGTCCCTTGGTTCGATTCCTAGTAACCATACACAACAGTACCAGGCGTGGCAACTCATGCCCGACAGCAATCAGTACCACATACCACAGTGCTGGGCATGGTGGTTCACACCTGAAATCCCAGCACTCGGAAGGCAGAGGCAGGAGGATTGCTGAGTTCAAGGCTTGCCTGGGCTCCATAGAGAGCTCAGGGCCAGCCTGAGTTAGAAAGCGAGACCCTGTCTCAAAAAAAAAAAGTTTATGTAATATGTGCTGGAAACAGGCTGAGACAAGGAGATAAACAAACTTACGCCTAACCTGGATGATTTAAGTGGTTTATTGACAGTCTCAAAATAAAAAGAACTGGAGTATGGAGACCCTGGGTTCAATTCCCAGTACTACCAAAAACACATACAAAAATGCATATTCAAAAATGTAACTTTTGGGCCGGAGGTTAGCTCAGTGGTTCCACCGCCTGCCTCACAAGCACAAGGTCCTGAGTTTGATCCCCAGTAACCACATACAAAGCTGAGCGTGGAGACTCACACCCACCAACAATCAATACCACATACCACAGTGCCGGGCGCGGTGGCTCACGCCTGTAATCCCAGCACTCCGGAGGCAGAGACAGGAGGATTACTGAGTTTGAAGCTTGCCTGGGCTACATAGTGAGCTCAGAGCTCTGAACTACAAAGCGAGACCCTGTCTCAAAAAAAAAAAAAACCGTAACTGAGGAACAAAGAGCTTGAAGCCGGCACGGCAGCATATACCCATAATCTCAGCACTGAGGAGGTGGAAGCAGATTACAAATATGAGCAGCCTAGGCAATGCAGTGACTCTCTAAGACACTGTCTCAAAATGAAAAACAAAGGAGTGCAGGCTGGCTTGGTGATACAACTCAGTACAAAGGTTGTATGCTTAGTCACCCACCATCATACACGAAAATACCCTTCATTTTAGGCTTAATAAGATGTAAGAAAATCTTTAAAAGCCAAGTTTACTAACTGGGCATAGTAAAGCCTATCTTTAATCTCGGGAGGCTGAGGCAGGACTGCCGCACTGGAAGACAACCTGGGCAACATTACTGATGTTTCCAAATAAAAAGGCGGGGTGGGGATTTACCTCAAGTGGTAGCGCACCTATCTTGTGAGCACAGGGGCTCAGGTTTGATCCATGGTACCACAAAAAAAAAAAAAAAAAAAAAAAAAGGGCTGGGGATTTAGCTCGAGTAGTAAGTACCACACCAACCTTGGACACAGAAGGGCCAGAGTTCGACCCCCCGGTACTGCAAAAAAAAAAAAAGGGGGGGGGTGGGGACGTGGTCTGGTGCTCTCTGGGTTTGCCCCCAAGTACCACACAGTCTGCTTTAGTTTCAGGTGCGGCTGCTGCTACAGCTCAACACAGCAGCTCTGGGAAGTGATGGCTAACAACAAAATGAAGTGGATGAAGTGGACTCTGCTGAAGGTAAAAAAGGCATGTTTTTACTCTACAGGGTCAAAGGTTTTTACAAATGTGACAAGACTTAGAGTTATCTTTTCTGCTACAGCCACCATTAAGTACAAAATATTTTGTAGGGCCGGGGATTTAGCGCAGTGGTTCTGGCCATCTGCCTGGCAAGCACAAGGTCCCAAGTCTGATCCTAGGTACCCCATACCACAGTGCCAGGTGTGGTGGATCACACCTGTAATGCCAGCATTCAGGAGGCAGAGGCAGGAGGATAGCTGTGAGGTCAAGACTACCCTGGGCTACACAGTGAGTTCAGGGCCAGCCTGAACTAAAAAACGAGATCCTGTCAAAAAAGAATTTCTATGAGAAGGGTACTAGATCTTAGGGTTATTCTACATCAGAGTGGCTGTCCCATCTCAGACTTTAAAATACAGATTGCCTATCCCCAAATCTAAATACTAAAGTACCTAAATGAGAGAGTTGTGTGAAGAGCCAGCGGAAGTGATTTGCCACAGTGCAGAGCCCCAGCATGGCAGTGTGCAGAGTGGCGGTCACTCCCATTGGGGGAGGGCCAGTACTGCCCAGAATCACAGCTGCAGCAACAACCGGTCTTACAGATGTGCAGTAGTTCAGTAAGTGCTCGATTCTCACTACACAAACAATGAGAAAATGACTAAAAAAAGGACAAGTTAAATAGGCCACTGATGCAGATAGATCTCTCAGACAGGAGATGGTGCTGAACTGACAGTAAACCTGGTAGTGAGGCACCATTTGGTAAACTGGGAACACCAGCATCCCTTCTGACGCAAACAACCTGATTCACTTTAGAAAGGCTTTTGTTTTCTGTTCTCTCATATTCACAGAGGCCTGTGTTCCCCATCATGTCAAATTTGTCAAACTCATTATACTCACAGACACTAATTTTATACTGTCGGTTCCTCAGAATTTGTAGATTAGAAATGATACCTGCCAACTACCATTTACATCACTATGGTCCTTTGTGAGAAACTTTTATGTTGATTTTTATTGTTTTTATTCAAGTTTATTGAATAAGAAAAAAAAAACTCAAACCCCAGGAAGCCCTCCCCTAAATAGTTTTCCAAGTCCATTCCTTCTCTACAGAGATGTTACAAACAGCCCTGAAATAGCTAGCTGGAGAGTAGTCAGGATGAGGAGGCCTAGGTGGAGCAGCAGTCCACGTGGACTCTTTCCAAATCTACTTACTTTTTTCCTTTTCTCTTCCTTCCTTCCTTCCTTTTTTTTTTGAGACAGTGTCTCACTGTGTAGTTCAGGCTGGCCCCGAGCTCACTATGTAGCCCAGGCCAGCCTCAAACTCAGCAGTCCCCCTGCCTCTGCCTCCCAAGTGCTGGGATGACAGGCGTGAAGCCACCCTGCCTGGCACTGTGGTATGTGGTTAACAGGGTTCAAACTTGGGGTCTTGGGCTTGCGAGCCAGGTGCTAGAATTACTAAGCTAACTCCCCTGCCCTCTACTTACTTTCTTTGGAGCCTTGCACAGCAAGGTGCTGATAGGAATATAACAGAGTACAGGAAAGACCCATAGCAAATATTTCTACAATTTACTAGACAAGTTACAGTTTGATGGTGGTGGTGATTGTTTCTTTCATTTTATTATTATTTTTTTTACAATAAAGATGTTTTTATACTCCACACACACAAAATAAAACAAGTGCTTATTATGAAAGAGTCCCTGCCCCCACCCCCTCAGAACATCCTGAACATATCAATTCAATGGAACAGAAAAATCAAGACAAGTTTGATTTTAAAATGTCAATAGAAAAGCAAAAGTATGTAATGCAACAGCTGTCCAATTTTCAATTCTAAATAGGCACCAAAAAACCCCCAGTATTTTCAATTTCTCCAGCACACATTCCAGTATGAACGTTCTGAACTGTAACAAGCTAGTAATTAATGGGAATAGAACCTCAGAACAGAAGATATATTGCTTCCCTCACCCCCTTCTTATAATTGGAGAGTGCAGGTATTAGGGGATACAAAAGTCGCAAGAAGAATTAAAAAGAAAAATTCCCAAAGCTGCTGCTGTTTGGAATAGAAAGGAAGACAGCATTTTACAAATGTTCAAAAATTCCAAGGCATGTAACAAGTCATTCACTATCACTCCTACTTGAAAGAATAAAGAGATCAGTGTCATATAAAACTGTACTTTCAGAACTGTATTATAGGTTCACCAGAAACTATGGATGTAGTTTTGGGCTCCATCAAGGAAAACAGGTTCAGTTCAGATCACATTAGATACTGTCCATCTAGCCTGGCTGAATCTTGAATCAGTGTCTAGAACTGCTCACTGTTAGCCTGAACAGCGGTAAACTAAACAATAGTATGTGACTCCATAGGAAGCTTAAGGATTGAAGGGATGTACACAGCTAATTAGATCTCCCCTGCTTCGCGCTCTTCAGAGCTCCTCCTGTCTTCTGATCTGCCATTAGCACTCTCATAGGACCGCTGCTTATCTTTTCGGTCTCGGTCACGAGGTGATCTGTCTCTTGAACTCCTGTCTTTGTCACGTGATGCTAAGTCTTGGTCTCTGAATCTTTCTTTTGAGGATCTGAAAAATATTAATTTGAGGAGCAAAATATGTTGGGGAACCCAAAACCCAAATGAAAGAATAGGATAAATATTAAGCTACAGATAGCTGAAGAAATATATTAGAATATAGCCAAGACAGAGGAGTCAATTTTCTGACAGAAAAAGAGTACTACTGTAGTGGATAGAGGCACTAAAAAAGAATGTGGGTGGCAACATATAGCTGAGGGCCAAAAAAAGTAAGTGCCAAGCACAGATGGTGGCAATGTCTGTATTCCCAGCTACTCAGAGGCTGAAGCAGGAGGATCACAAGTTTGAGGCTAGCCTGGGCAACTTAGTGAGACCTTTTCTCAAAATAAAAGACTTAAAAAGGGCTGGGGATGTACAGCTCAGTGGCGGAGCACTTTCCTAGCATGTGTTAGGCCCCAGATTCAATCCCGAGTACTGTGAAAAAGTCTAAGCTAAAATAACTTAAAAGATATTTTTAGTATCTTGGAGGTAACTGTAAAGTTTCAATTCATAAAAAGGTATTCAATATAAAAATAATATATAGATAATAGCTTTGAAAAGTAAAAGGTGGTATCAGATTTTTAAAAAATAGAACAGATTCCAAATTGGATGGAAATCAATGACATTATAGGTCAGCAAATCTTCTGTTTGCTTTCTGGCCAGACAGTAAATATCTAGGTGCTGCAGGTTATACAGTCCCAGTGATAGTATTCTTCCTCTTCTGTTTACCAACCTTTAAGAATGTAAAACCATCCATAGCTTTCTGGCTGTACAAAAGCAGGCTACAAGCCTCATTTAGCCTGTAGGTAATAGTTTGCCAACATCTGACTTACATAAGAGAAACAGTCAATAATATATATGGCTTTATATAATCCTGTTAATTTAAAAATCTGCTTTACTCCTCCTGAGTTAACTCATTAAAACCACAATGGAAGACAGGAAAAGATAACCCACACTAATAAATTTTGATTAACCATAACTTAATGCACCATCTCTGTTCCCGTATCCATCCTCAATAAGAAAGGTAAAAAACAAGCTCATATCAGATTTGTTAGAAGAAAAACCAAAGGATATTATGAAACTCGAATATAGAATCTCCTGTGTTTTCAACATCTAAAATTAAAGAGTAACAAATATTACATTTATTTGGTTCTTTACAGGTGATACAGAACTTTTACATAATTATCTCAACCCACATTTAGAATTAAGATTCGAGGCACTGCCAAGACCTGAATAACACTTTTCTTTTTGGTGTTGGCGTTTGAACCCAGGGCCTGGTAGAGGCTAAGCATGGATTCTACTGTGTAACTACACTTCCCAGCCCCAAATAATGTAATACTTTTGGGAAAACATAAGGGGGCAAAATAATAATATACTCCATTTTATATAGTTCAGGAGGATTAAATAAAAGACTAAAAGATAATAATGTTGAGCATTCTGCTTAAGGTTTTAATGTTTAATTTTTAAAATGTTGTGTTAAAAAAGATCACAATACAAGTCTAGTGATTCTAATTCTACACTAGCTCCATCTATTGCCTTTGTAAGAATGGAATATAAAAAACGATCATAGAAGTGATAACCAAGAATAAGGACATATGCTGAGTCTCAGTGATAAGAACTGAAAAATAACAGTGATGAATATCAATTAATGCTGTGTAAACAACTACAATGTTCCACACACGAGTAGTCTGTATACAGTTCTTACTCGCATTACCAATAATCCTAATAAAGCAAACACTATCTCTACTCAGTAGACAGATGACAAAATGACGTTACTTGGCCAGGGCCACTGGGCCCACATGTTCTGCCTCTACAAGGCTACACCATTCAAATATGAACAGAGCAAGCACTGAAAGCTTACAAGTGGTCCTCACTGGCCTAGGAAACTGGGCCAAAAAGAAGGTCACAGAGACACTCTACCAAAGACCAGTGCTTCCCAGTACAGGCACAAAGACTTTTAATGGGAACTTTTGCCTTCAAAAATTAAATCCTCATTTATAGCAAAATGTAGTATGTGATGACAAGTAGCTTTTAATAGCAATTACCTGATAAATTTTGATAAAAATGATGCTTCAGAAGAGTAATTTGAATTCAAAGATGAGAGGTGCTCTTTAGAAAACCAAAACTTTTAATAGTTTTACAAAAATAGGCCACTTTGTGGACATGCTGAAGTCTCTGTGAGGGGTGTCACATAGTAACATGGAAAATTTTCCTATACAACTTGACAAATGCTGGAAGCATCAGGGACTCAGATGACACAATCTCATTGAATGAGACTTCACTCCCATCCCTCCCATCTCCACCACCAATGAAGACATTAAGAGTTCACAAACACCAGAAACAATGACAGCTGGGCAGGTCAACACAAGATCTTCATCTCCTAGGTGCATGATTCTCAAATTTTAATGTACAGATTGAGATTTACAGAGAACTTTTAACAAGTGCTTATTTCTAGATACTGTACTGAGTGTGGCCTCCAAAATCCAGTTCCAAGAGTGAGAGACAAGTGGCCTATAATTATACATCCTACCTGTTTAAATTACATCCACTTTATTCCAGTTTCACTGATGACCTGGAGCCATTTTGTGTCCCTTTGGTACTTCCTTCACCTAGACCTGTGTCACTGTATCAGCTCCAGGTCCAGGTCAGCCTTTATAATCTGGGGTCTAATGTCAGTCCTGTGTTCACAACAAGCTTCTTAGAGTAACCAGAATATGGGTGTTCAACTCTGTTACGTTTTCTTTATGTAACAACATGGTTTCTTTAGGAACCATACAGTTTTCACTGATTAACTCATCATAAGTTCTAAGAAAAAGGATAGAACTCTAAGAAATAAAATACCAACTGGGGCCCTATAAAATACCCAGTTTGTGAATGAATTCAGGGAACGGGCAGTTGAGAGTCCAACAAAGAGAAACAGCTTTCTATGAGCTCTATTATGGACTCTATGTAGAATAATCCATAGAAAATGTAAAACTAGTAAGTACCAGGCACTCAAAAAAGAAAACGCCTATCGTTTATATACTTGAAAATAGCTGTCAAAGAAAACAAAGCAAACAGTATGATTTATATTCCACAGTAATTACCTGTTTTATTAAGGGCTATGATATGACCTGAGAAGTTTTGGGAGCTTAGTCTATACAGACTGTGAGGAATGAACTCCTCTACCATTTTTTGGCTCTGCTCACTAGCTATTCAGGTCTTTGAGCACACCTCACCCTGCCTTATAACTGCCTCCCTTACAACTGTTGAGTTTTCCTTAAACCAAAAAGCCTTTTAGCTTCCTGACAATTCTGAACCTGCCCCTTCAAGCTGTACATACCACAATGAATTACCTACAGTCTATAGGCAATAAACTAGAATGTGTCACCTCTCAATGTGTACCAGCTCTAATAAATTTGGAAAAGAGTAAGTCAAACAAAGCTAAACAACTCTTAATGAAAGGACTTGTCAGAGCCCCTAAGATGTTAATACATACTGAAAAAAATTCAAGAGTTATTAGTACCTAAAATTATTTGCCTGTAAAATTCTCCCCCCCCCCAAGACATACGAAGCAGAGCACTGCAATAATAACCTCTGCACATATCAGTTCCAATTTCTTATTCGGGGTCACATGTAAATCTTTCTGAACTACCCATATGATCTGGAAAAAATGTATACACCCACACACAAATGTGTACATATCACCAGGTGCAAGTTCAAACCAATAATCTAAACTCTAACCCTAAGTAACATAAGCAAACAACAGGCTAAACATAAAGGTAGCTCCACTTCCTCCGATCGGCACGTTAATACCTCCTCTTGGACCGCTCTCTGCTCCTATCTCTAGAACTGTGTCGACTTCGCTGATGGCTGCGGCTGCGGCTGCGGCTGCTGGAACGGGACCGGTGGCGATGGCGTTTCTCTCGGGACTTGGATCGAGTCCTCCTCTTCCGTTCTCGAGACATGGAGCGAGATCGGTGTCTGCGGTGCTCTCTGGACCTCGATCTACAAGACAGTAAGCTTTAACTTCTCTTACTCTGTCAGGACTACATCTCACACTTACTATAGATCCTTGAAAAATGTTCTCTAGGGGCTGGAGATTTAGCTCAGTTGTTCCAGCACCTGCCCAGCAAGTGTAAGGTCCTGGTTCAATCCCTCGTTACCACATGCAACAATACCAGGCGTGGTGACTCAGGCCCATCAGCAGTCAGTACCACATACCACAATGATGGGCGTGGTGGCTCACACCCGTAATCCCAGCACCTGGGAGGCAGAGGCAGGAGGATTGCTGAGTTCGAGGCTTGCCTGGGCTACATACTGAGCTCAGGGCCAGCCTGAACTACAAAGCGAGACCCTGTCTCAAAACATAAAATTTAAAACATTAAAAAATAAAAAATGTTCTCAGGGCTGGGCATTTGGCTTAAGTGGTACTGCACCTAACCAGGATGCACAAGGGCCTGAGTATGATCCCTGGTACCACCAAAAAAAAAAAAAAGTTCTCTAGTATTATTTTATATTCTATTCTAACTCAACTAAATATAGACTAAATTTTTGGTATAACTATACACTAAGACCTCAAAAAGTAAAACACTAATTCTTAGAGGTCAGTCAGTATTATATAAATTTATACTAGGAATACAGAAGAAAAATGAAGGCAACAATCTGTACCACTGCTACAAGCCAGGAATTACCAGAATGCTTTAATTTCATTGAACTTCTAACATTTTTAGTATATAAACCAAGTACATACCAAATGGCTCTGAATAGAAGGAAAGAGAAGTAGGAGAAATTATAATGTTTAGGGTAAATTACTCTGAATTAGAAAGGCTGTGACTAAAGAAAAAATTTTGGAATATCCACATACTCCCAAAACACAGAATAATCAAAACATTGACAGTTCTGTAAAGTAACACACAATTTGGAGGGGAAAAGAAAAGTATGTAAAAATCACTTAAGTTGGTCTTAAAAAAAAGTATTGCTAATAAGTACACATAGTAGAGAAGGAAAAATACTTCTATAGCCTTCACCAGGTCCCAACTAATTTGTGTTGTATGTGTATGTGGTAAAGGTAAAGATGCCAAGCAGACAAAAAATACGTGAAAGAAAACAAGAGCAGGGGGAAGGCATGCAATTTTCTTTAAAGAATGATGGAAGATAGACATAGGAATCCAATTGCTGGAAACTCAGCAGCAGTAGGGCATGTCAGCAAGACCTGGATTCAGAATTTTTAAAGCAAGAGTAGGGAGTGTAGCTCAATGATAGAACATTTGCTTAGCTTTAAGAAGCATGGGTGGGTTGAGTAAACATCTAAATTTTTTAAAGATACATTTTTTATTAATTATTCTCAAAATATTCCACTTTGTTTTAAACACCCATCATTCTTAGCACTTTCTTACACAGTTCTGGAAGTATTTGCTGAGGGTCTTTGGTTGCACTGTTGTGACAGCTTTCATTTCCTGAATTAATTTAAAATGTTCACCTTTATGGTCATTCTGATTCTGAGAAAGAGCCAAGAGTCACACAGTGCCAGATGTGGTTTATAAAGTAGACAAGGACACATCATAATTTTTTTTTTTTTT
>PVIC010043934.1:0-15224 GCA_004025085.1 Thryonomys swinderianus
CAGGGAGGCTCATCGCTCAGCCTGTCGGGGAGACCTGCTTTCCAGCGCAGAGTCTCTTAATTAAACCTTATTTGTCGGGAAGACGAGGGTGTTTGTTTGCTCGGGCTCTATTAGGGAGTCTGCAGCGTTTTCTCTGAAAACGCTCCTCTCTGGTGGAAGAGCCGGGTCATCGCTGTTCTCCCTCCTCCCGGGAGGACGGAGTGCACAAGTGCCCGCCGGGGATCAGCCGTCCTCCTTAAAGGACCCCGGAGGCTCCCGTGGGACTGGCGGCTCTGAGGAAGGGTCGGGTCCCCCTTTCCCTCCGCGCTGCCCGTCAGGCGCGCCCCCTCCCAGGGTAGCCCCGCGGCGACGGCCTCTGGCTCTGTCCCCCCCGGGCTTTCACCGCTGACCCCGGTCCCTCGGCTCTCGAGGCCCTGTGGCGACGCTCCAGCGGGCGGCGCTCTCTCCTCTCTTCCGCCTTTCTCCTCGCTCCGATTTGTGCTCCTGGCACCGCGCAGCCCCCGGGCCACCGTGAGGGGAGGACGGCCTCAGGTCCGAGTCCCTGGCAGGGAGCAGCGCCGTCAGGCCAGACATCCTCCGCCATCGCCATCGCCCGCCCCTCGAGCAAACGGCACCGCGGCGTGAGCTCCTCCGAGCGGCCCCGACCTGCACCCGTGTGCGCAGAGGCCAGCGAGGCGTCAGGAGAACAAGGCAGCGCCGCCTCCTCCTGCCGTGGGACACCGAGTCGCCCGCACACGAAGGGGCCTCGGTGCTGGAGAAGCATCCATCCCGCGTCCGCGGTCAGCGCTACGGAGCCGGAGGGCGGGGCAGGCGCCGCCTCCACCGGGCAGATGAAAATGAATGGAGTTGGATGCCAGGGAGGGTCCCGCAGGGTCCCGCCCTCAACCAGCCTGGACCAGGAAGTGGAAGCTGGGAGAGCATCCCTGAGAATCTGGGTCACAGACTTCTCAGAAGTTCAAGGTCACCTGGGCCCAGCCTTGGATTCTGGCACAGTCCGTCCATCATGGCCTCCTGCTGAGGACTGTTTTTCCTCTGCCTCATCTCTGCTGCGACGCCTTTCCTTGGAGCTAGCAGACCATGGGTTGAAATTTCTACAAACTGAGCTAAACTAAATGCTTCCTCCTTTAACTTGTCCTGTAATTTTCTCCTAGAAATGAAAAAAGTACGACTCACATAGTAAAGTTTTTACTGGACAGAAATTGTCATAAATATCAACCTCTTGATAGGGTTTGTGATCATATCTCATACATGTCTGGAAAACTGCTATTTCTCTCCTCCACAGGAGACTTTGAAGGGACGTTTCAGATCTGAACCCCAGCAGGAAGTAGAGAGTCTCCTTGGTCAACCCTTGGCCAGTTGTGTTTAAACAATAGAGCCCCTCCAGAGCCTCAGTTTCTGAGTTCGTAAAGTAGAAAGAATGCTGAGTTTCACTGATTCTCAGATGCACCTTTTCTGTGGGTTAAGATCGCTCTACTCTGTGTGTCATATAATCAATGTGGTCTGAGCATGCTTCACCACTGATGGCCATGCTTTTTATTTTTAGTGGTACAGGAAACACTAATGCATTATGGAATCAATTTTGTCTCGGATGTGTGACAGGCAGGACCATCTGCCCTTGGCCAAGTATTATGAAGGTCATATGCAAGACAACCTGGAGTTGACAGGCCTCTGTATATCACAGACACCCTGCAGTCTGCATCCCAGCTGTGTGGGAGCACCCTGGCCAGCACCTCTGCTCTTTGTACTTTTTCTGAAGATGTTGAGCAGGACTGTGTGATACTTTGCTTTTCTGGAACTTTGAGTTTTAGGCAGTGAAGGAGGGAGAGGGAAGGGAGGCGGCTTGTCCCCAGGCAGTGTCCTGACCCTGCTGTTCCGGGAAGGAGACCCTGCATCCTGGATCCGTGGATTCTGAGGTTCCTGCCTGGTGTCCACCTGTGCCCACGTGGGGGCTGCAGATCCCACTCGAAGCCCATTCTGCTCTGCCATCTTCTGTCTCAGTGAGAATGGCCTTGCCACCCCTCACTCTGCTTCCAGAAGACACCAGAGCCTTTGCTGTCAACTCTCACTAGCCCTGGAAGGTGGAGTCCTCAGTCACGAGAGAGAAGTTCACTACCTCGCCAGTGGACCCCTTCCAGGCACCCCTCCAGGCACAGCGAACTTTTTCTGCATGTAAAAATGGATTCCCAAAACTTACCAGAGCCCCATACTCTCATTTTTGTGGACTAGCAGCTCCAGGCCACCTCTCAAAGCCTGTCATATGATATTTCAGTGCAAGGAAGAGTTTTCAAAAGCTGGGCTCCGGCCAGCTTTGCATAATGTATGAATTAAAAATAATTTTATTCCCTCTCCTGTCTTTGTACTTCCTCTCAGTGAATTGTAGAGCCCATAAAAAGCTTTCTGGGGGAAGACTTCCATGATAAAAAGTTTATATTTCATATTTATACAGAAATAGCATGAATGAGCCCTGAGGCTGCCAGCCCATCAGTGCTGGGACTTTGTTTTAATCAGAGCTCTGGTGGTTAGAGAAAGAATTTCAAATTAAATTAACTTAAAGAAACAAGAATATAAGGGCCTCCCATCACTGAAAAGTTCAGAGGCAGGTATCATTCAGGCGTAGGTATATCCAGGTCCTCAGACGCCATCACTAGGACAGGTTATCTGCACCTGTCCAGTCTCCTTTCCTTAGACCATGGGCACATTCGCAAGCAGCTCTCTGCGGGGTCAGCACCTCCAGGAGTCCAGCATTCCTCCCTGCTTCCCTATCCCAGTGGAAAGACAGCCTGGCCTTCCGTTTGTGCCAGAACAAGCCATGGAATGTGTTCATTCGAATGGCAGTTTTTCAGTCGTCCTCTCTGTGGGGAAGGCCTGGACCGAGGAGCAGATCGGGGCCACGTATATGCACTCTTGTGGATGCAGAGTTGGGGGGCGGCTTTTCCCAAAGAAGATCAGGACATGGGGCTGGCAGACATGAGTGGGCACCCTTGGGTGTCTCTAGCCCTTGTAGTCTTGGTTGTTATTATGTCGCCCCCCTCCCTTCTGGAGGACTCAGTGCCCATCCACGTAGCTCCTGTGCTGAAATGCACCTGGGCTTGCTGAAAAGCTGAAGAATATGCTTGGGCCTTAGAGACTCCTGGACTCATGGCCTTATCACTCAGGTTGTGCCTGTGTTTCTTCACCTACAGCATGGGTCTGGGCATCGCACCCACCTCCAAGTGTTAGCTGCGAGGAGATGATCTGATCCATGCCTAGGGCAACCCCTGGTGGCACTTGCTGGATGTCACCTGCCAGTGGTGCTGTCTGAGCTCAATGTCCCCTTAGTAGGTCAGATTCACATACATTTCAGTGGTCAGAGTTCAGCGCCCCCAAAAAACAAAGATCAGCTCCACTTAGGCTGGCTTCAAATCACCAGCATTAGGAATGAAGATTATCAGCTGATTTTACATTTCCCAGAAGCCCTCCTGTGTCACTAGGTCAACGGCCTCCTGAGGCTCAGGGACGCCATATCTGGTGGGGTCCTCAGCCCAGTGTGGGCAGAGAAGGAGCTAATGAGCCAGGTGTGACGCAGGTGTTGTAGCTGTGTCATCACACGTCGAGCACAGCAGTGTGCCTGGGATCCACACCAACAGCAGAGAAGCCGAGACCCTTGTCCACGCGGATGGGCCACTGTCAGCTCAGGCAGTGCCCTTATTTTTATTAAGAAGCCCGTTTGGAAGAATATATCTCTAAGGCATTCACTTCTTTTATTTTGTAACAGTGGGGAGTAGGAATCCCCCCAGATGCCTGGAGGGCTGGCTCTGGGGAAGACCTGGGCCCCGCCACACAGTGGGTCCCCTGTGTTACTGTCAGGCACAAACTGCCCCAAAATGAAAGGAGCCAGAGGGCACGCGTCCCTCACCCCACGCCAGAGCCTGTCGGGTTTGTCTCTGCACTTGTGCGGTAGGAGGTGGTTCCTGACGGAATAGCTGTGGTGTTCGAACCTGAGGACACGCCCATCTCAAACACTTCTGTGCTGGCAGGATCTGCAGAAATATTCTCCAATGCAGGAGTTGCCTGTGGCTCTACCTTATCCATAACCCGGTGCCCTGGACATGAAGTTCATGGCCTCAGGGCAGGAGGGTCCCAGCAGTCCCAAGGGACTGGTGTTGGTTCTCATGCTGGGCCCAGAGAGCCAGGATCTTAGAGAAAGAAGTCCACACTGGGGGTCTAACTCCAGGTGAGGATGGTAGGGATGGGGCTGTGTCTGGGCCCACCTGGGCCATTTCTCCAGCACGGTAGTGCTGTGCGTTCAGCTCTGACAAACTTCTCTGGATGGCGGACTCCTGGCTATTCGGGGTTTCTGTCTTAGCACCATGCGTGGGGCTGGTAACACCAAGCGCTGCTGGTCCATGGCAGAGTGGCAGGGGCTGTTGACACTGAAGTTACTGGGCAGCCACAGAGTGACAAAGAGAAATGGCTGGGACCTGCCATTTCTGGTGGCTGGAAGAGTTCCTGAGGACTTGCCTCTGAGTGGCAAGGAGGGTCCCTAATATGAGATCTGATAGTTACTGGCATTTGGCACCTAGGGCTGCCATTAACACTAAAATTGTTACACTTTGCCAATTCATGATTTTTCTGAGTGGACCGAGAACCCTCAGCTGATGGGTAACATCTTGCAAGCATGTAGGGGCGCCCTGCTGAAAAGGACAACAATGCGGTGGCTCAAGAATCAGCCCCATCTGGTTTCCATCTGGCACACGGCTAGGACACAGAGTCGCCCAGCTCAGCCCTCAGCCTCAGATTTGCTCACCCGAGCAGCCAGTGTGGGGCCCGGCAGTGGGGGTTGGAAGGGTAGATCCTCTTTCTCAGGTACTAGAAGCCACTGGAGTGGCCCTGGTCCACGCCACCCCTATGCTCTAGGGTTGCTAGCTTAGATCTGCTCCCTGGAGGACCCCAGTGAGGTGACTGTCCCTAGGAAGAGACAAGTCAGGCTGTGAGCATGGCCGTTGTCTGCTCTGTGGTCCTGACCCCCTTGCTATACTTGCAGCACCGCCTGCCCTGCTGAGGGGGGCACAGTTCCTGGTCCCAGGGGGCCGGTCCTAGGAAAATCCAGTCGCACACAGAGGAACTTGTCCTTTCCCTCCCTGCATAGCCACGGCTGTCTCCTGATGACAGAAATGACAGACTCATTGCGAGAGGCTCCATATAGCAGAGAAATCACATAAAGCCAAAAATAAGAGTCATTACCCATTCCGCCCCCACCGGGGCTGTGAGCTTCCTGATTGCATCTCAGGGGAAGCCCGAGTCCCCGTGACTGAGTGCTTGCTGCGGTATTTTGCCTAATGCCAAGTCTTGTTGGCTGACTCACTGAATGCTGGGTGTCAGTGACAATGCCAGCCCCTGATGCCAGCCTCCAAGTCAAAGGAGGGTGGGCAGAGTTGGGGACCAGTCACATACCGATGAGGTTACTGTCACTCTGGCGTTAGCTGGTAGTCCTGGTCAGTACAGTGGGTTATCGCTGTTTTACCTTTAGCTAGAGGCAGCCAGGAGTGGCTTCACCTCTCTCTGGCCACCACCTTCCTGTAGCTCCTGCGGCTGGACTAGGAACAGGGTGAGGCGGGTGATGCCAGGTGTGGACATCCAGAGAGGAATGGTCCTGTTGGTAGCTTTGCCCATAAGCTTTTTTGTTTTGCTGTTGATTTTTGAATCTGTCCTGCATTAGTATGTTATTTATTTTCATTTCAGAATATTTTGGTGCTCTTTGAATTTTGTGCCTCACCCTAAACCAGTGAGTAATACCTCCTCACCTTGTCCTTGCCCGGTTCTGGGTCTTGGATCTCTGCTTTCTGGTGACATTTGGAGAAGATTCTCTAAGGTTTGCGTTCACACTTCCTTACAAGGACAAGCTCATCAAATGTGCATCTCTCCTGCAAGTGTGAAAGTCCAGGAAGGTCCAAATCTAAATTTTAATCTTACCTCCAATTGGGACCTCGCTCCTCCCCTACTAGAGCCCCTCAGCCTCAGGGTCACCTCCACGTTCCCCCTCTTCCCTCTGGTGGCCCAGGCAGAGTTGGGAGGCACTGGAGAAGGGTTTTTTATGCCATCGCTGATGATATGCAGCAGATGGGCAAGGCTGGTCCCGTCTCTCCCAACAGGACTCACCCTCTGTCCTCCCCCCACCGTGTCCCGTAGCGAAGTTTGGACACCATGCCAGGATCAGCTGCCATTTGGATGCAGGTGACATGCCAGGGCCCACACATGAATTCCTGCTCCACCTTTGGGGAGATGGCTGTGCAGAAGGGAAGTCAGACATTCTAAGAATAAATAAAAATGATCCCTCAATAATTAGGAGTGTGCAAAATGCTGCAAAGGGAAACTGGATTCTGAGAATGTTTAGAGGTTTTCCTGTGCCAGGAGACAGGGCTTGGGGCTGAGCGTTTGGATCGGAGGGTAGAGGCTGGAGATGAGTAGGAATTAGGTGACTACGGGTGGGAGGAGGAGAAGAGTGTCTCAGGGGGCAGAAAAGCAAGTGCAAAGGACCTGAGGTGTGGAGGACACTGCCCTTTCCCTGGGACTAAGGAAAAGCCAAGAGGCCGAAGGCATGTGTAGACCCAGAATCCGGCAGAGCCTGTTGGGTTTGAGAAGCTGTCGGTGACAAGGACAGTGCACAGGACCTGGCGGCAGAGAGGGGACAAGAGGGCGAGGCCCACGTGGGAAAAACAGAAGTCAGGACAGCCTAGGTCGGTGGGAGGTTCTTAAAGCCCGTAGGGGAGGCCGAGACATAGCGTGTGCTTGGGAAACTCAGGAAATTCACCGTTTGAATGTTAGTAAGACATTGTTGCATGCAGAGACAAATGAGATCGCTGCTTTGACTGCTAACATAAAAAACACCCAACACTAACTTTTAAAAAAATTTGGTCTTTATTGGTACATTGTGTATACACATCATGATCACACTCTCTGTTGGGAATTTGTACCAGTATAGGAAACAATTCTCATTTTTTCCCATTCTCCTACCCACCCCGCAACCCCCACCCCCTAAAATACATAAGCTTTGTTTCCCTTTTTAAAGTTTTTCAAAATGATATGTATCTCCCTCAAATTTGCAATGTTTAATGCATTTGAAGGTTGACAGCAGCAAAGCTTCCCGAGCAATCTGAAGTTGTAAGAGATACCAACTTAAAACCAAATCACCACTGACTTTTGTATTTTCCAAAATAATTTCACTGCTGTACTTCTTTCTCTAGCACGGGGAGTGACAATCAATACTTTGAACATTTTTCCTTCAATTTTTATAAGCATTAACATTTTTAATTAAAAATAAAATGTTATTGTTAAATTATAATTTATGGAGTTTTATTGTTTGCAGAATTTGCTACAGAGTATTACACTTTTCACTTGGTAGTCATGCAACCTTAAACTGTTTTCCTTCTGATTTTACAGGCCTGGTCATTCTAGAAAATTTGTAAACATATCAACTACTAAAAGGAAAAAATAAAAACTTATAATGCTACACCTATACTACCACTGATACGTTGATTTGTTTCTTACCCAACCATTTCTCTGTGGGTGCCTCTGTGCTAAGAGGATCATACGCAGTGTTATATCTGATTATGTTTCACTTCACACTAGATCATGAGCTTTCTTTTTGCTGTTTAAAGTTTCGTGTACGTGTATGAGGTCAATACCTTCTCATTCCTTGTTTGGATACTCCATATCCTCGCCTCCATTCCTGTGTCACTGGACCTTCATCTTGCGTCCAATTTACGTTGCAACGAATGTATTGCTACATAATCTTGCTCTGCATTTCTGAATATATCCCAGCGACAATATCTCCAAGTACAAAGACTGCCTCAGGCAGGGAGTGCTTTTATAGAACTTTTTCCCGTCTACCACATAGTTTTGGGAGGTATTGGGCTTGGCGGACCCCACTGGTGTGCAGGCGCTCTGCCCATGTTACTTTGACTCAGAGACACAGTAGTGTGTGTTGAAAGGGTTGGTGCAAATCTGTGTGGGCACACTCTGTGGTTCTTTTCACGTGCAGGGAATTCACTGCAGGTCCTGGTCGGCCTTGGTCCCTCTGGAGGCCCTCACCATAGGCAGCAGGGTCAGCAGACATCCACTGCGGGAACCTGTCCCGGCACTACCTTCCTCGTCCCGTGCTGTTGGGAACTAAGCTTCCTTCCTTCCGATGATACTAATAACACATACAACAACACTAAAACTCTTGTCTAAATCCCCTTTTCATTCACCACTGCCTTTGCCTTTGTCTGTCTTTTTGACTGGGTCTCTAAAATGAGCATTAAATCAACATTAAAGACAAGGAGAGTTGGGGGCGGGGCTGGCAGCTTCAATCTGTCAAATGGCCTTTTCAACGTGGGAGATGCCAGGGGATGGAGACAGATGAAGTCTGTTGCTGAGCTGGTTACAGCCCAGAGGTGAGGGGCTTTGGAGCGAGTTTTATTCAAATGGAGTGTGTAGTGAGAGTCAGGGCTCCCAGAAGACACGGCCGACAGGATGTATGCTGAGGGGTTCAAGAGATGCCATCTAGAAACACGCCCTTGGTTGTGTGGGATACATCAGAGAGGACACTTGGGGACAACAAGCAGAGGGGCTCCTGCCTAAAGATGGGTCCTCCAAAGGGAACCAACTGTCATAAATCCTCTGCCAGGGGCCTGGTCAGCCAGAGAAAGCTGGACACCTGTCACAGTAGGTGTGCCCAAGCTCACTCTGTGCCCAGACACTTTACCTTAGGCTGGCACCAGATGACCACTTTACCTTGCCCTCCCCCTCCCCCTCCCCCTGATGAAACAGGTATATATGATTCCAGGTCACCCCGGACTAGGAGTGGTGACTTTCCTTTCATGCCCCTGTGCAGGGTAAGGGATTTGTATTACTTTTCTCCTATCAGTCTGCCGCTGTCAGTTTATTTCTAAACTCAATTTACCAAAGCTCCAGAGGGTAGAGGGCAGGTTTTCCATCACCTACAGTTCATATACAGAAAGAAGTTTAACTTTAGGAACTGGCTCCCTCTGGCTATAAGGGGTTGCAAGTCCAGTACCCGCAGGGTGGAGCAGCAGGGTGGAGACCTTGGTAGGAGCTGAGGCCGCCACTGAAGTCTGAGGCATCAGCTGAAGAATTCTTTTTGCTTGTTGGAGGATCAGCATTTTCTATGCAGGTCTTCGCCGGATTAGATGTGACCCACCCACATTATGGAGGGCAGTCTGCTTTCCTTAAAGTCCACTGATTAACAGTCTCATCCAAAAACATCCTTACAAAAATATCTAAATAATATCTGATCACCTCTGTGGGCACCAGGGCTCTGCCAAGGTGTCAAAATGAACCATTTATAAATTTTTATTTTTAAACTTTTGATTTCAAAGTGCCAAAGAGCATGGGTATTTTCTTTCCTCGGTTCCCTGGTACAGGGGTCATCTATTGTTTCTACGATCCTATGTCTCCGAGAGTGGCATATTGGGAGCCCCTAGATCTCCATGTCTGGGCCATGATGAACCCATATTCCATTTCTGGCCACCGTGATGGGTCCAGCAATGGGCACATGACTCAAGGCAGCCAGTGGCAAGAAACTTGGGACTTTGGAGCCTCTCTGGAGGCCATTTGTCTTTCTGCTGCACTGCCTGCCACCGAGCAGGGAGGCAGTCACCCAGCACAGGGCTGAGCCTCCCTGTGAGGGAAGCCCACGTAAGGACTGGAGAAGGGGGCAGGGAGGGACAGAGGATGACAGCGAGCCAAGTACTCTCATGGGAGATGCTGGTTCCAACACACACACACGCAGATCCCACTAAGGATCCCAGCAGCTTCTTGGAAGGAAAGAGCCTGGACAGAGTCAGTCTAGGCGGCTGAGGACCAGCTGACTTGGGGATCAGGGAGGATGAATATTTTCTGCCTTCTCCCCATGAGCTTGGACCCGTCCTTGGCGCTCTACCCATGTGGCCCCCATTCAATCCTCAGGAAACCCCAGTGCAGTCGGTATTTTTACCTTCCTTTCAGAGCTGGCCCAGAGTAGCAGGTTACCGAGCTTGGTCAGTTTAACTGTTGAGGCAGTGGCACAGCCCACATAGGGCCCAGGTCTTTCCAACTCCCAAGCTGGTGCCTTTCATGTCTCCTCATCAGGAGTTGGTGGTGGTGCAAGGGCTGCGTCATCTGTTAGGGGCTACCTGGCTCACAAACACATGATACACAGGTCAGCCTCCTCCACATACCCTGTTTTCCTGCCGTCTGTCAACCATTTGCAGAAAGGATGGAGTAGGAAGCCTCAGACAGCTGCTTCCCTCCAAGACTGACTCAGTCTCCAAAGCCTAAAGTGGGTCCATCATTATGTAAAACTACATCTAGGCGAGTTTCCTACCTCCCCTGTTTTCTTGATTTCCAAGTTAGAACTCGATGAGACTGCTTCCCCCTGGGATAACCAAGAATGCCTAACAAAGCAAAGAGAAGCCACAGATGCCTTCTTGGCAGGTTTGAAGAGCAGCGAGAGGCCAAAAGTCCTTAATGAGTTCCCAGAACTCGGGCTGAGTGGCAGTCGGCTATCTCAGGTCAAGTGGATACACCGCCTGGACCAATCAGTGTGGTCCAGGGTGCTGATTGGCTCAGACTGGGTCATGTGCTGGGGCTGAGTGCCGATCCACCCACCCCATACCCCTAGGTTGAGTGGGCAGGCAGCTGCTCTCCTGAGACACTGGACATTCCTGAAGAGGGAAGGATTTGGAAGATGCATAGTTTTGGGGGAAAAGATCACTGCACTCAATTTAACAGAGTGCATTAGTGAACATATATTAAATAGCATCAGAACAATCTTGTTGACCTACAGGATTTTGGGAAATCAAATGAGTGATGCTCCCGATTCAGGTCAGAGCCTGTCTGATCCCTTTGGGATGATAGCAAATGCTACTTGCTGGCCTCTAACAACTGCAAAATTTAAATACTCCTTTGTAAGAAGTCCCAACTGTACATACCATGTACAGCCACTGATTTCACAAACATTTATTGAGAACCTACTTGAGCTAGGCACAGACGGGCAGGTCCCTTTGTCCCAGGGCTGACAGCCTGGCAGAAGGTCTACAGATACAGACAGGGGTGACCCCGAGCATTTCAGAAAGGGACAAGGGCGCCAGTGAACCCACAGGGCAGTGGTCAAGGAGATAGTTTGGAGAGGTGCCAGAGATCACTTGGCCAGGCAGAGCCCTACCCAAGGCAGGTGGTGATGAGCCCAGACTGAGGAATGGAAGGGAGTGTTGCTATGGCAGTCAGCATGCTGCCCTCTTCAGTCCTGGGCACTGAGCCATCCCACGTGACAATTTGTATTTCTTACTCTTTCCCTTCAGCCACAGTAAGGCTGTAAATGCATAAACTCCACCCCTTTAATCAACAAGTTCTTCCAAGTCCCGGGCCTTTGTCTTTCAAACGCCATCATCCCTTTGCTCCCTGCTCCCTTCTCTCTCTACAGACATTAACCAGGCATTAACGGAGGCCCTGCCCAGTGTGTGTTGCTGTGCTCCCTACTAGGGACCCAGCTGCGAGCAAAGCAGACCTGACACAGGAATGTTTGCCCTCAGACCAGACACACCCCACTGTGGACCCCAAAATGCTGACAGGTCAAGCAGTGAAAGGTGCCTGCATGGTCAGGTCCTGGTTAGGGGGAGGGGGAACTGAGTGTGGAAGTGGAGCAGAAGGACTATTTTTAAAGGGGATCAGGAAGACCTCTGAGTCAGTCACAGGAGAGGGAGCAGCCCTGATACTTATCTTGAGCATTCCCAGCAGACAGAATGGCTGTGCAAAGGCCCTGGGGCATTTTGAGGTATTGCAATGTCAATGTGGCTGGAGAGGAGGGAGAAAGGTGGACGGATGGGGACTCATGGCAGTGAGGAGTCTGAATCAGGCAGAGGCCTGGGCTTCTACTTGGAGTCCATAGAAGCAGTACAGGGTTCCGGCCAGAGGATCAACAGATCTGATTACACCTTTCTTTCACAGTTGCCTGTTAACTCATTTCTTTAATAAGACTGGGCCACCCTGAGGCCTGGGTTCCTGAGAGCCCACTGACAGCCCTGCTGGCGCGTCTGTGGTGACCCAGCTGCCTTCTCTGCCCAGCCTTCTTTTGTGGCATTTCTCAAGCTCATCCCCACTTGACTCAGGCCCTTTCTGAGCCTCCTTACAACTCAGCATGGAGGCATGGAGGCAGGGCAAATGGGCTCAAGGAGTGTTCTTTTAAAAGTTAATGGTGGGCTGGAGATTTAGCTCAGTGGTTCTGGCGCCTGCCTTGCATGCACAAGGTCCTGAGTTCCGTCCCTCCTCCGTAACCATATACAATGCTGGGTGTGGTGACTCATGCCCACCAGCAATTAGTACCACATACCACAGTGCTGGGCATGGTGGCTCACGCCTGTCATCCCAGCACTCAGGAGGCAAAGACAGGAGGATTGCTGTGAGTTCTAGCCTGGCTTGGGCTACAGAGTTCAGGGTCAGCCTCAACTACAAAGCAAGATGCTGACTCAAAAAAAAAAAATAATATAGGGCTGGAGATTTAGCTCAGTGGTTCTAGCACCTGCCTAGCAAGCCCAAGGTCCCTGGTTTGATCCCAGTAACCAGATACAACAATACCAGGCATGGTGACTCATACCTATCATCCCAGCAATCAGGAGGCAGAGGCAGGAGGATTGCTGAGTTCGAGGCTTGTCTGGGCTACATAGTGAGCTCAGGGCCAGCCTGAACTACAAAGCGAGACCCTGTCTCAAAAAAAAAAAAAAGTTAATGGTCTTGGGGGGGGCACTGAACATGGATGCTGTGGACTTTTTAATTGAGAACACAGCCAGGCCTCTGCAGGGACCTGGCCTGACCACCAAGAAGCCGAGGAAGCTCCAGCCCCATGCCGCTGCCTTTGCTTTTGTCCAGGCCGCTCCTGGGAGAGGGTACCCAGGGGACAGGGCTGTGTGAGGGGTGTGGGGCTCCAGATGCTGGGCGGAGCTCAGATCGACAGAGCCCTGGGCAGAGCCTCGGGGCAGGGAGGGACATCCGGACTGGCTTGGGTTCCCGTGGGTGACCATTCTCCTCACCCTTCCTCTGTGCTCAGCACGGGCAGCCCTCCTGCCGGGTGTAGGGTTAGGAAGGTCCTGTCCCTTCCCCGGCAGCGGAGGCTCATCTGAACACGTGGCTTCAGCGAAAGCAACTGATAAACAGGAGCGTGAGTGGAAAACCTTTCCAAACCTCTAAAGACACAAAGGACAAACTGTATTCCCACTGACCAGTGAACGTTTTCAAGGCAACTTTCCTTGTCCTGAGCACACAGTAGGTTCCCTCCTCTCTGGAGCCCATTTTCCCCACTGTTGAAATGAAGTGTTTCCAGATAATCTTGGAGGACTGTTGAGGAGAAAAATGCCCATCACTCTGACATGTATCTTGCAAGTTCCTAAAGGGAAGAGGTAAGAGTCTGTCACCAGGTGGGGAGGGCAGCCCCTGCGGATGCTCTCTCCCAGGAGGACGTTTGTCCTTTAGTCCCATGCTACCCGTTTCCTACTTTGGGGCCTACTTCCGGCCCCGCCCCCTTCTATGGTCCCTGCTGCTATAACAGGCAGGGCAGGTGCAGTGTAACGGCGCCTGGTCATGGGGCCAGCCGGGCTGAATGAAGTCGGTGCATGGAGAGTGCAAAAAGGAAAAGCCAGAGCCGGCACGGACTGAACCAGGCAGCCCCCCCGCCCCATGTCTTCTGGCTTCTGAAGCTAATGCGGCACAGCAGACGTTTCTGACCCATTTGCCACCTGCCCCAGATGGGAAAGACGGCAGCCCTTTGATTTTGATGCCCCTTTATCTGAAACGCCAAATCAGAAGTACATCCCCCAAAGAAATTGTTTTCCCCAAAGAGCAGTCAGGGTGCTCGTGAAGTTATGAGATGATTTGGGGCTACCCAGAACCAGCGTGAAGCCTCCCACGGTGGGAGGCGTATTTCTGTTCCGAGTTTCGGATCCTCCAGCCCCCTGAGGGAAGTCTCAGGTAGGTGCTGGTTGACAGCAGCACCCCGGCGTGCTCGCTAACTCTCCGTCAGACAGAGGGAGGCCCTGAGCTCGTCATCCTTAGGACTCTGCCGAGAAAGCAGTCACACTTGTGTTGTATTTGTTTTTATAGACTTTCTATTTATGACAGGTAATATTGATTTTTCATTTGCAGAGGTGGAGCGTCAGATTTCCTTAGGAATGTTACTGGAGTCAAGGTCACTGATTTGAGGTACACGGTGATGAGGCCGGAGCACAGATGGGAGCTAATTAAAAAATCAGCAAGCTGCGGAGTCTCCTCTGCTGAAGCAAAGCAGGTGCGGCCCTCCCCGCTCAGACACCTCTGGCTTCTCCCTCTCGAGCACATCCAGACTCCGTGCCGCGGCCTAGACACGACCCGAGCCCAGGCTCTGGGCCTGGTGCAGCTGTCGGATGCCGTCTCCCTGCCACCGCGTCACTCCTCTCTGGCCACACGGAGCCTCCTCCGCCCGGGGCCTTTGCCAGACTTGCTCTTTCCCCTGCGTGTGCTCTTCCAGAAATGCCGAGGTGAACCACCCAGTGTGGCTCTCTGGACTCCCCTAACTGCCTCTGCCCACCCTATTAGCTCCTTCCCCATCTTCACAGCCCCAGGCTGGTGGGCGCTGTTCCTCTGCCCACCCCAATGCCAAGTGACGCTGCCACAGGTGGCTCTGTCTCGCGTTGCCTCTGAAGGTAAGCTCTGCGAGGCCAGGGACTGCAGCGCCTGGGTCATGGTACTGTGCTGTGACCACGAGGACCACAAGTGAGGCCACTGTGTCCACTTCCCCTGGCGCTGCAGTCCTCTTCTGGCTTCAGCTTACCCTCCCCCCCAACAGGACCCACCCCTGCCGTCCTCCCCCTTGGGTCTGCGGGGAGCGGAGGAGGGAGAACACCCCCATGTAGGCAAGGCTGGTCCCCAGCCCACGCAGGGCACCCCCTGTAGTCAGCCCACTCAGCTGGCCTTATTTCTAAGCACTTTGTTCTCTCCGACTGAAGGGAAGGAGGAAAAATGAGACACAGAGCCAGCCCCACATGCCTCTCAGGAGCGGAGGAGCCCGGCGCCTGGCTCCTCTGCCTTTTATTCACTCACTCAAACACGGGCACACGCAATCAAGGGAACACAAGATTCATGTGCTTTCCAACATCCATCAGTCAGACTCTGGTAAACAACTTAGCCGCAGGTGTCAACTTTTGCCTAGGACCCCGAGTGCAGCCTTTATCTTATCT